>CAUYSK010059647.1:0-13465 GCA_963575035.1 Avahi laniger | reverse complement strand
TCCTTCTGCCTCAGTCTCTGGTGTAGCTGGGACTACAGGCATGCGCCACCATGCCCGGCTAATTTTTTCTATATATATTTTTAGCTGTCCAATTAATTTCTTTCTATTTTTGGTAGAGACGGGGTCTCGCTCTTGCTCAGGGTGGTTTCGAACTCCTGAGTACAAACAATCCGCCCACCTCGGCCTCCCAGAGTGCTAGGATTACAAGCATGAGCCACCACGCCCGGCCTGTGTTATATATATTTTTAAAGTAAAAAGAATAGGAAAAATTGTCCCAAGTCTATATATATCAGACACATTCTTTATTCTGTTCTTTGTTCATGTACATGTACGCCTGGACATACATAGATACACCCCCCCCAACACACACACATACACAGAATCTTAGAAACACAGTACTGGAAAGGACCTCAGAAGTCAGAAAATTCTACTTTCTCTCCTCCCTCCTCATCTCCCCAATTTTCAGATAAGGAATCTGAGGCCAAATGTCCCACAGGGATTAATGGTACCTACTGATTCTCTCTCTCACACACACTTGTCATTTTCCCGGAAGACGATAAGCTGTTTGGAAATTGATGGTGTCTAATTTTTTTCTGTATCCTCCATAACGCACAGAGAGCTATGCTAAGCATGTAGCAGGCACTTAAGATACTAGTTTGATTGAACAGAACATGTGTCTCTGATATCCCTGAGGAAAAACAAGGTGCCTCTGAGAGCAGACAGCCATAGGGATGAGAAAGAACACTGGGTCAAACCTAGCCCATCTCATCACACCTCCAAGGACAGACTCAACCTCAAGACTGGAAGGGAAAAGGGAAAACATTTATAGAGAACCTTCACTGTGGGCAGCATATTCACTACAAATATCTAGTCCTTGTTACAACAGAAGTGACTCAGGGATGTATCCAAGGTTACCAGGCTAGTGAGGTCAGAGGCAGGACCTAGTCTTGAGTGTTCTGATGCCCCACCCTACAGTTGTCCGTGATCTCACCTTTCAATCCCATCTGACTACCCAGGATCTTGGTTTGGAATGTCTGGGTCTTGTTCCTGTCTGGACCATCTCCGAAGTTCAAGGTGGTCAGTAAGCCCACGACGTGAGACCCTTGCCACTTCCCTGTGACTGTCCCATTCACAGGGCACAAGGTCAGCTGGCCAAAAGATCTCAAAAAGGAGACCCAGTCCTGCGTGCAAAAGGAGGGTGGGAGAGAAGTGAGATGAGATTAGCAGCAAGAGCAGGTCTACACAGGAAGGATGAACAGGAGGGCACTTACCTGAGGGATGTCAGGGCTGCGCAGGCCAGTCCTGTGGGTGAGGAGGAAGCTGCCAAGGCCCAGGCCGGAGAGGCCAAGCAGCAGCAGGATCAAGGTGGCACAGACCAGAGGTGGGTGGTGAGCCAGACACAGATGCAGGTTGTGCCCCGCCTGGCAGTCACCCATGAGGAAGAGAGGTGTCTGGGCCTCCACAGAGAGCCTGTTGGAGGACAGGGATGGAGAACTGGACAAGAGCCTGCTGGTGAGAAGGCACTCACCGATTTTATGGAAAGGGAAGCTAAAGCTCTGAGAAGATAAGGGACTTGTCCAAGGCCACACAGTTAGTGGCAGAACCAGGACAAGAATCTAAGCTCTTGACTTCAACAGTTCATCTCCCTACACCACTCAATAAATGCTTGTTGCATTTCATTTCTGAACTAATCAAAGCAGAAGCAGAGTAGAGCACTCTGTGCTGGAGAAAGGAACCCAAAAAGTAGAATTCTTAGCTGGAGAAATAGGAAGCTGTTGTTCTGGGGCTAGGGTTTAGCTGAACAGTTCCAGCCGGAGCACACAGAAGGGAAGTGTCTGCAGAAGAACTCAGCTTCAGAGCTAAATGGCTAGGTCTGAATCCCTCTCTGCTACTCTGTGGCTATGTAAAACCAAGTCAGGCAACCTCTGTGAGCTTAAGAATCTGTGAAATGGGAGTTCTGAGAACGCCAAGTAATGAGGATTAAATGCGGCAGATAAAGCAGTCTGCATGGTACTCAGCGGTGCAGGAACTCAACAAATGTCCCATTTCCTTTCTCCTTCTCTGTGTCATAATGATCCTGAAAACCAGATGAGGCCAGGCAAAAGCACTGTGGGGGAAACTGAGGCTCGCGGACTTTAACATAGCAGTGGTAGAGCCAAGGTGTGAAATCCTTCTCCTGCTTCCAAGCGGGGTGCTCTCTCCCACGCAAGAAGCGACAGTCTGATGAAAGAGTATCTGGAAGGTGAGGAGATAAACAGGGGGTGGGGAAAGAAGGGGGAGCCACAGAAATGAAGGTGTCACAAGTGCTAAGCCCCTGCCCGCCTCCCGTCCCTGCACTGCTTGAAAGGGGTAAAGAAGAGGGGGTAGGGCAGAGCCTGAGGGCCGGCGGCTGGTGGAGCACCTGAGCCTCCCCTGCCCCCCAAGTCCCCTTCCTGAAGGATCGCAGCACCCTCATCCCTTTCCCGTCCTAGCGCGTTGGGTCCGCCCGCAGCTCTCACCGCTCGGAGCCGGGCGGAGGCCAGCGCCCCCCACCACGTCACGCGTGGAGCCACGAAGGGGCGGGGTCCGTGCTCCACGCTTCTCTCCCCCCCCAGTACCGCCCCCACGGCGGGGGTCCGCATGCGCAGTGGCCACGCGTGCGCCCGCCTAGCGTCTCCGAGCGGGGTGGGGGCGTACCAAAAGGAAATCCGACAAGGGGACCGAGGGGACGAAATGACTCCGCGGGAAGTGAGGAAACGGGAGCGAGGCAAGGCAGCTAATGCTAGAGACGTTGTAGAGTCCCGAAATCTCCCCTCGGAGAGACTGTGGGAGAATTTCAACGAGGATCTCGTCGCAGGTATTTCCCTGTTGCTCGTTCCCCCACCCGCGCCAATAGCATAGCCCAGCCGCGCCCAGGTTCCGGGTAAGGACTTGGGGTCCTCTCAGTGGAGTAGGGGCGCCGCTTTAGCACTCTGTTCTTCCTGGCTGGGATTGATATGTGGGCCCCTCTCTTCTGTGTACGCCAATAATAGTTAATGTCTACTCACGCAGGGCCTCTGGCTTTTAGCGACTCCGTAATGCGTAGGATGCTAGCGTTGCAAGGCTGCTCAAAGAGACCATCTCATTTCACTTCTGCCCACATTTTAGAGATGAGAATATCTTACCTGTAATAGCACAACTGACACATGCAACCAGGAACTCTGGTTCAAATCCTGACTCTGTCCGTGCCTCAGCACGAGCCATAACCGTGCTCTCCCGGCTACGTTTACTCCTCTGCTAAAGGGGATCGTCCTACCTATCTCACTGGTTGGATTGGAAGCTTAAGAGGCAAAGTGTGGGAAAACATGGGCCCGGTGCCTACTGAGCACACACCAGCACTGGGCGAATGCTGCTTGAAACGGAATCTGAGTATTTAACTTGACTTTGGCTTCCTTAAGGCGAGACTATCATTTCTGTAACACCATCCGCAAAAGTTTATGGCACAAAAACGTCGCATAAATGGTCCCGTGATTTTTGATAAGGGTGCCATGACCATTTAGTGGGGAAAAGACCGTCTTTTATGTGCATTAAAGGACACTAAGAACAGAGTGAAAAGGCAGCCCACAGAATGAAAGGAAATATTTGAAATCTTACCTCTGATAAAGGGTTAATATCTATAATATATAAACTATTACAACGAAACAACAAAAAAACAAGCAACCCAATTAAAAATGGACAAAGGACTTGAATAGCCATTTCTGCTAAGAAGACATACTGTACAAATGACCAAAAAGCACATGAAAAAGATGCTTAACAGCATTAATCATTAGAGAAATGCAAATCAAAACCACAGTGAAATGCCACCTTGTACCCATTAGGATGGCTGCTATCAAAAAATCAAAATATGTTTTGATGAAGATGTGGAGAAATCAGAACCCTTGTGCACTGTTGGTGGGAATATAAAATGGTACAGCTGCTATGGAAAACAGCTGGAGTGCTGTGACATCAACTTACAGCAACCTCAAACTCCTGGGCTCAAGCCATCCTTCCGCCTCAGCCTCCCGAGTAGCTGGGACTACAGGCGTGCACCGCCATGCCTGGCTAATTTTTTCTATATATATTTTTAGTTGTCCAGCTAATTTCTTTCTATTTTTTAGTAGAGACGGGGTCTCGCTCTTGCTCAGGCTGGTCTCGAACTCCTGAACTCAAATGATTCACCTGCCTCAGCCTCCCAGAGTGCTAGGATTACAGGCATGAGCCATTGCACCTGGCCTATGTTATGTACATTTCATTACAATTAAAAATAATAATTAGGCCGGGCACTGTGGCTCACACCTGTAATCCCAGCACTTTAGAAGACTGGGGTGGGAGGACTGCTTGAGCCCAGGAGTTTGAGGCTGCAGTAAACTATGATCATGCCACTGCACCCCAGCCTGGGCAACAGTATGAGACCCTATCTCTCAAAAAAATATAATTTTTTTAAAAACCACAGGGAGAAAAAGGTTATGGCATAGTCTCCTAGGGTATAGTGGGCGCTTTATGAATATCATTGATTGGCTTAGTTGACATTCTAAGGATAGAACGTATTTTCTTCTCAAAGGGAAAATGTGACTGATACAGAATCTTACAATCTAAGAAGGCATTTAATAACTGAGCAAGTACAATAATATCCCCATCCCCTTATTTTTCAGATGCTAATCCGAGGTCTGCAGAGATTAAGGGATATATTCCACGCTACCCAACCAATTAAGCCTCAGCCAGAACTTGAGCCTAAGCTTCCCAGCACAGAATCCAGTCTCTTTCCCCCTAAATCCTCCTTGCTTAGTCCTGCCAAGAGATCTCTCCTGACCACCTGCAAAGGTTTCTGCCCATGCACTCTCGATTCATACCCAGCCCAGCCTGGGCCAACTAGGGAACCTTTCCCTAATCTAGTCTAGTCTCCTCACTCAGGACCTCAGCTCCTGGAGTAGTATGACCTTGCAAGCCCCAGGTCTTTTCATAGTTTAAGCACACAGTATCCACTCAATAAGTATTTGTTGGTCAAGTTCCCCTGAGAACTCACCAACTTTCAGTCTCATGTTAAAGTTGGGAATACATCTGCTCATGCTTTAACATTTGGGAAGTTTAGGTTAAAACCTAAAAGTTTATTTGGTCAAGTATTTTCTTTTTTTTTTTTTTTGAGACAGAGTCTTGCTCTGTTGCCCAGGCTAGAGTGCTATAGCATCAGCCTAGCTCACAGCAACCTCAGACTCCTGGGCTCAAGCTATCCTTCTGCTTCAGCCTCCCAAGTAGCTGGGCATGTGCCACCATGCCCGGCTAATTTTATGTGTGTGTGTGTGTGTGTGTGTGTGTGTGTGTGTGTGTATATATATATATATATATTTTTTTTTTTTAGTTGTCCAGATCATTTCTTTCTATTTTTTAGTAGAGACAGGGTCTCACTCTTGCTCAGACTGGTCTCTAACTCCTGACCTTGAGCGATCCACCCGCCTCAGCCTCCCAGAGTGCTAGGATTACAGGCGTGAAAGTATTTTCTTAATGCCTGCTATGATCCAGGCACAAAATTAATATCCGTGTAGCAAAAACTTTGTCAATGCTTCTACTTAATGACAGGTCTAATTTGTAGGGTAAGATACAGCATGAAAGTGCCCAGCATAGTGCTGGTAAACAATAGGAAGTCAACAAGTGTGAATTTTCCCTCATTATTCTTATAAGTAGGTTGTAATTAGGCATATTTGAACAGCAATTCTTATAAATGACCATAATTGGTATTTACGTATATGGCCAAACCAAGCAATTCTATGGACTAGTGGAGGCAAACTGGTTAGAGCAAGGAAGTGCCTCAAGGCCTGAGAATCAGGGTAAATGGATGTGAACAAATGTCTTGGAAAAGAAAGTGGTGGTGGGGAGCAGGAGAGGACACAATTAGTTGTGCACCGTAATGCTCTAACACAATACCAACATTTTGACTTAATCCACTCAACAGGCCCTCACAGTGGATGTTATTGTGGAAACCTGGTCCTTAGCTTAAATAAGTTAACTAAGGTCATACAGATAGTAGGGGGTAGGAGTTGGGTTTATGAGAATCAGAAAGCCAGTTTAGAAGAGAATCGCCCAGTCCCTTGAAAGAAATCAAGGGAGGATGTCCTTGATCATTCCATGGTGATAAATTCCTTTCAGAATTCTGGCCCAGATAAAGCTCCCAGAGATCTGTTTGATTTTTCTCCTTAAAACTGTTTGGGGTTACAGACCCCTTTGAGGCTCTAATGAAAGCTTTTCATCCGATCAGTCAGATACTTATTCAATAAACATCTATTGACTGCCAGGCTCTATTCTGTGGGCTGGGTGTACAATGGTGAACATAGTATTCATGATCCCTGGTCTCCTGGAACTACAATCTGGCTATGGACTCTCTCTAGAAAAATGCATGTTCACCTATACTTTTTCATGCAGTTTCAATCAGTGGAGCCTTAGTCCTCTTGGATACCATCCTTGAACGAGAACCCAATAGAGATATTAAACGTCTATAATAAGTACCCCAGTCAAGACATAAAACTGGCCAGGCTCAGTGGCTTACGTCTATAATCCCAGCACTTTGGGAGGCCGAGGTGGGGGGATTATTTGAAGACAGGAGTTTCAGACCAGACTGAGCAACATAGTAATACCCCCTTCTACAAAAAAAAAAAGAGGCATAAAATACTTCCAGCACTCCAAGAACATCCCTCACTCCCCTTTCCAGTTAGTCCCTGCCTACTCCGTACATAGGCAACCACTATTCTATTACCAAATAGTTAATTTTTTTTCTTTAAAGTATCCAAATTCTCTTACTAGAGTATAAGTTAGAGGAAGACCTGCCTCATTCTTTTTTTCTTAGTTTTAAAAAATTGTGATTAAAAAACACATAAATGAGTAACATGAAATTTGCCATTTTAGCCATTTTTAAGGGCACATTTCAGTGATAACCATTACATTCACAATTTTATGCAACTATCACTGCTATTTACAAAACTTTTTCATCACCCCAAGCAGAAATTCTGTAACGATAAAGTAATAACTAACTCCCCATTCTTCCTTGACCTAGACTCTAGTAACTTCTTATCTGCTTTCTGCCTCTATGAATCTGCCTATGTATTTTATATAAGTGGAATCATAAAATATTTGTCTATTTGTGTCTGGCTGATTTCACTTAGCATAATGTTTTCAAGGTTCATCCATGTTGTGGCATGCATCAGAACTTTATTCCTTTTAATGGCCAAATAATATTCTGTCATATGGATATACCACATGTTGTCTGTCAATGAACACAGATTGTTTCCACATTTTGGCTATTGTGAATTATGTTGCAGTGAACATTGTGTACAAGTATCTGTTTGAGTCCCTGTTTTCATATCTTTTGGGTAGATGCCAGGGATTACTGGGTCATATGGTAATACTATGTTTAGCTTTTTGATAAACTGCTGAATTGTTTTCCATAGTGGCTGCACCATTTTACATTCCCACCAGCAATGTGTAAGAATTCCAATTTTTCCACTTCTTCACCAACAGTTATCTTTTTAATAATAGTCATCCTAGTGCGTTGGAAATAATAGCTCATTGTGGTTTGAATTTGCATTTCCCTAATGACTAAAGATGTTCAAGATTTTTATGTATGTGCTTATTATTTGTATATCTTCTTTGGAGAAATGTCTGTAACCTGTGCCCATTTTTTAATTGGGTTATTTGTAGTTTTCTTGTTGAGTTATAGGGGTTCTTTATATATTATGGGACTTAGTCCCTTATCATATATATAATTTGAAAATATTTTTTTCCCAACCTATGGGTCATCTTTTCCCTCTCTTGATAGTAACCTTTGATGGAGAAAGTTTTTAATTTTGATGAAGTCCAATTTGTGTATATTTTTCTTGTTGTTTGTGCATTGATCTCTTACTTAAGAAACCATTGCCAAGTTCATAAAGATTTGTT
The DNA here is from genome assembly GCA_963575035.1 of Avahi laniger. Taxonomy (NCBI): domain Eukaryota; kingdom Metazoa; phylum Chordata; class Mammalia; order Primates; family Indriidae; genus Avahi; species Avahi laniger. The sequence continues at coordinate 5,545 of CAUYSK010059647.1, read as the reverse complement.
CCCGTATTTTCTTCTAAGAGTTTTATGGTTTTAGCTTTTACATTTAGGTCTACCATTCATTTTTAGTTATTTTTTTTTCTTTTTGAGATGGGATCTTGCTATGTTGCCCAGGATTGAGTGCAGTGGCTAGTCACAGATGCAGTCACAGCACATTATAGCCTTGAACTCCTTGGTTCAAGATATCCTCCTGCCTCAGTCTCCTGAGTAGCTGGGACTGCAGGCCCATACCACTGCACATAGTTTTCAGTTGATTTTTAAATTTGGTATAAGGTTAAGGGTCCAGCTTCATTCTTTTGCATGTGGATATCCAATTTTCCCAGCACCATTTCTTGAAGAGACTGTTCTTTCCCCATTGAATGGTCTTGACAGCCTTGTCAAAAATCAATTGATCATGCAGAAGCATGGCCAGTGGCCAGTGTTTCAAAACCTGCAAAATATGGGCCTAGTCATTTTTCACAAACTTTTTTTCATTCTAATGAAGTCTTTTCTCATCAGTCTTGTTTCCCATTAGCTTAGTTTAATTTAGGTAGACTATTTATCTATATTCATTAACAGTTTTAAAAAAGCAGCTCTGAATTCCTCCCGTGAAAACAACTTTGTCAACAACCCTGGTGTCCAAATATTTTTGATTGTACACCTCTATCAATAAGAACTTTTGACCCTATACTTTTGATATGTACATATTTATTTACTAGTAGTGTTTTTACAATATTATTCTATTAATGCATTATTTATTGTATAAAACATGCAAAAATAAAAATTTAAAAAGTATGAAAAAATCAACTGACTTTAGATGTGAGGATTTATTTCTGGGCTCTCAATTCTATTTAATTGGTCTCTATGTCTATATTTATGCTAGTGACACACTGTCTTGATAATATTATTGCTTTTTTTTTCCTTTTTCTTTTGTTTCTTTCTTTTTTTTTTTTGTGTAGAGATAGTTTTGCTTTGTTGCCCAGGCTGGAGTCCAGTGGCACATCCATAGCTCACTGTAGCCTTTAACTCCTGGGCTCAAGGGATCCTCCTGCCTCAACATCCCAAGTAGCTGGGACTATAGGCATGTACCACGGTGCTTGGCCTATCTTGATTATTATAGCTTTGAAGTAAGTTTTAATATCAGGAAGCATGAGTCCTCCAACTTCATACTTCTTTTCTAAGATTGTTTTGGCTATTTAGGGCCCCTTGCAATTCCATATGAATTTGAAGATTGCCTTTTCCACTTCTGATAAAAATGCATTGGAATTCGATAGGGATTGCATTGAATCTGGAGATCTCTTTGGGTAGTGTTATCTTAACAAAATTAGGTCTTTCAATCCATGAACATAGGATATTTTTCTATTTATTTAGGTCTTCTTAAATTTCTTTCAGCAATGTTTCCTAGTTTACAGTGTAAAAGTCTTCGGCCTCTTGGGTTAAATTTATTCCTAAGTATTTTATTCTTTTTGATGCTATTATTAAAGGCATTGTTTTCTTAATTTCTTTTTTTGGATTGCTTGTTCCAAATAGTTAACTTTATTTTTTATGGAGACAGAGTCTCACTCTCTTGCCCAGGCTAGAGTGCAGTGGCGTTACCATAGTTCACTGCAACCTCAAACTCCTGAGCTTCAGTGATCCTTCCATCTTGGCCCCCCAAAGTGCAGGGTCTACAAGCATGTGCCACCGCATCCAGCCAAATAGTTAACTTTTAATGAAAGCTTACCATGTACCAAACACAATGCTAAGTGATTTCTAGGGATTATTTTATTTAAATCTCAAAAACTCCATGAGAAATCTACTATTTATTATCGCTACCCTACTTTATAAATAAAGTGGGAGTAGTTTGCAAAAGTCACACATCTAATAAGTAGTGGAGCAAGTATTTAAATTAAGGCAGCCTAAATCTAGAGTCTGCTTTTAATGTCTATAATACATGTGTCCAGAATAATATATTAAATATATTAGTGACTATATATAAATATTTATTAACATGGAAAGATCTCTAAGATATATAAATACATAAAGGGAAAAGAAGAAAAATCTGCAAAGGAATTCATATGTATATATAGGGTCTGGAACAGCCTGCCATGAACTTTAGGGAGGTAGGTAGCCATAGTAATTTTACTTTCTCCTAAAAAGGAATTTATTTGTTACTAATGTAATTTGAAAACAATTTATTTTTCATCAATAGCTTCAATTATCATCTATACACTGATGATTCAAAAATTCCTGTCTCTAGGCCTTACATTGAAGTCAAGTTTAAGGTCCATGTTTCCGAATGGCTACTAAAAGCTGTACTCATTCAACAAACATTTGTTGTGCCTCCTCTGTGTGCCATGCACTGTTCTAAGTGCATAAGATCCAATGGTGAATATAATGGATGGATCCTTTGCCTCAAGAGCTCATAACTTTGTCTACACTTGGTGTCCTACAGGCACCTCGCTTAGTATGTTCAAAACTGAGTAATGGAAAGATATCAGTGCAAAGGGCCGAGTAGGAACCTTGACAGCCTATTCCTCCCCAGAACCACCAAGAAACCTGGCAAATGCTGTCAGAACCAAGATAGTCAAAGGTTTACAGCAACCAAGTGAATGCTTATCCAGGAGAAAGATTATGGACATAGGGTAAGAGAACTTTGTGGTGTTTTAACTTTAGCCTTGCTTCATCCCCCTCCCTGACACAGTGGCAGTCTTGAAGACAGCCTTTGTTCCTGGTGAGGATGCCTGGTCTTGGATGGAGCAGTGTAAACCTTGTGCCCAAGGAATTACATTTGTCTGTTTTGACCTGTCTGTGGGTTCCCTGAAAGACTAATGCGAGGGGACTGCCTTCGTTTTTCCTAACTTGGAGCACTCTCAGGGCAGAGAAGCAGCTGCATGGAGGGTATTTCTAGAAAGAATTGAAAGCTAAATGAACAAGCCACTGCCACCTGGGGCAAAATATAACAGGTGAGGCAAACAATAGACACACCGAAAGCCAGGGAGGAAAAGATGGGGAGTCAGAATCTTGGAAAATAGAGCTTTGAAAACCTCCCACGTCCAGGCCAGGATGCATGCTCAGAAAATACCTGAGAAGATCATAAGCTTTTACCTCTAGCTGGCCTTTAGGGTCAGTGTAAGGAGAAAGTGAAAGCTAAGGTAGAATTATAAATGGCTTGGCTAAATGTTAAAGGGGTGCCCCAACACAGACAATCTGCAAAGACCTAGAAAGTATTTTTTCTTCTTTCCCTCTATTACTTTCACCCCTTCTCTCCCCTCCCCCCACATCGTAGTATTCAAAATGTCCAGTTTTCAGGAACACAATTTGAAGTATGCAAAGAATCAATAAAACATGGCTCATTTGCAGCTAAAATATAAATGGACCTAAGGAAGGAAGCACAGAATTTGAACTTGCCAGACAAAGACTTTAAATCAACTGTCCACAGTGTGCTCAAAGAGTTAAAGGAAACCATGGACAAAGAACTAAAGGAAACAAGAACAATGTCTCAACAAATGGAGAAGATGAATAGAAAGATATAAGTTATAAAAAGGAACGGAATAGAAATCTTGGAACTGAAAAGTACAATAAGTGATGTTTTAAAATATATACAGGATTTGTTGTAATCAGGTATGGTAAGAAATACAGACACGGAAATGATTGTCGAGAAAGAAGAAGTTTTCATACTCACAGATCCCTAAAAGAAGCAGGTACAGCAGGCCATGCAGGGCCACATGGGGGAAACACCAGGGTCAGTAAGGAGGCAGAGGGAGCAGGAAGAAAACATGGGCAAAAGCTTTTATTGTGGTTTCCATGGAAAGGACTAGGCAAGCTGGATAAACAGGCTTCAGATTGGCTAGTTTGAATAATTTCAGCATGCTCCTGGGTTTAGCAGCTGCCTGTTGTTTTCTGGTATCTGGCTTTGGGTGATTAGGGGAGAGGGATAGTTCTCTAGAATATAAGAGCTCAATAAAGGAGTTGGTTGGGGGTATATGCTTTGGACTGGTTGTATTGTATGTGAAAGGCACATTTGCAGATAAGTCCTTTACTGTCTCTAGGAATTGGCTAGCCCTGAGAAGGGCAGTCTCTCCCTGGTCAGCTCGTCTCCAAGATATTAAAGCATCAGGAAATATAGAAAATAAAAAAAATGCTAATACAACTAAAATGAAAAATTCACTAGAGAGATTCAACAGCAGATTTGAGCAGACTGAAGGAAGAAGCAGTGAACTTGAACATATTTGTGAATTTTCCCCAAAATGAATCACATTAAATTTAAAAGATTAGAATTATACAAAGTATCTTCTCCAACCACAATGGGATAAAACTAGAAATCGATAATAGGAAAAAAGGAACTGGAAAATTCACAAATACGTGAAAATTAAATAACATACTATTGGCCAGGCGCGGTGGCTCACGCCTGTAATCCTACCACTCTGGGAGGCCAAGGCGGGCGGATTGTTTGAGCTCAGGAGTTCGAGACCAGCCTGAGGAAGAGCAAGACTCCATCTCTATAAAAAAGAGAAAAATTAGCCGGGCGTGGTGGCATGTGCCTGTAGTCCCAGCTACTCAGGAGGCTGAGGCAGAAGGATCTATTGAGCCCAGGAGTTTGAGGTTGCAGTGAGCTACAATGACGCCACTGCACCCTAACCAGGGCAATAGAGTGAGACTGTGTGTAAATAAATAAATAAATAACACACTCTTAAACAACTCATGATTCCAATAAGAAATCACAGGGAAACTAGAAAATACTTTGAGATGAATGAAAACAAAAACCCCACATACCAAAACTTATGGTATGCAGAGAAATATAGTGCTTAAAGGGGAATTTATAGATGTAAACATCTAGATCTACTCTTTCCTCTCCTCCTTGCTGCCATTGCCCTTGTGTGGGTCCTCAACATCTTTCTTGCTGGGATAGTGGAAACCTTCTCCAGACTTGTTTCCCTGAATTCCTTCTCTCAGATGCACAATGATCTTTCTAAAATACCAGTTTGGTCATTCATCTGCCACTGCTTTCAAGATAAAGTTGGATTCCTGGTTTGCTCGGCAAGGCCACTGGCAGTTCTGTCCCTACTCATGTCTGTAGCATCACCCACCATTGTTCCCACCTCCTTGTATTTTAAGCTCCAATGAAAGCTGAACAAAAGTGGTTCCCCAAACATAAGTTGCTGTTTCAGATGTTTGTGCCTGTTTCTTTCACATCCACCCCCCCCTTGTCTACCTAACAAACTCCTACTTCTTATCCACATGCTGAATTTCTATTTCTAGTCTCAAACACCAGACTTATATATTTCACTACCTATTTGACATCTCCACTTGGATGTCTAATAAGTGTCTGAAACTTAAGGTATCCACAACTGAATTCTTGATCTTTGCCCCAGAAACTTCCCCTACCCTCAGCCTTCCTATCTCAGTTGATGGCAACTTCATCTTTTCAGCAGCTCAGGCCGAAAATCTTTTTTTTTTTTTTTTTTTTTTTTTGAGACAGAGTCTCACTCTCTTGCCTGGAGCGAGTGCCGTGGCGTCAGCCTAGCTCACAGCAACCTCAAACTCCTGGACTCAAGCAATCCTACTGTCTCAGCCTCCCAAGTAGCTG
>CAUYSK010059645.1:0-20891 GCA_963575035.1 Avahi laniger | reverse complement strand
GAATCTATCTAGAACTCAAAAAAATCAACAAGAAAAAATCAAACAACCCCATCAACAAATGGGCAAAGGAAATGAATAGAAACTTTTCAAAAGAAGACAGAATAATGGCCAGCAAACATACAAAAAAATGCTCAACATCTGTAATCATTAGAGAAATGCAAATCAAAACCACAATGAAATATCACCTAACCTCAGTGAGATTGGCCTCTATCAAAAGATCCCAAAACATCAAATGCTGGAGTGGATGTGGAGAGACAGGAACACTCTTACACTGATGGTGGGACTGCAAATTAGTGCAACCTCTGTGGAAAAGAATTTGGAGATACCCCAAAGAGCTAAAAATAGAAATACCATTCAATCCAGCAATAGCGCTATTACGCATCTACCCAAAAGAGCACAAAACATTCTACGATAAAGACGTCTGCACCCGAATGTTTATGGCAGCACAATTCACTATTGCAAGGATGTGGAAACAACCCAAGTGCCCGTCAATCCATGAGTGGATTATTAAAATTTGGTATATGTACACAATGGAATATTACTCAATCATAAGAAACGACAGTGATCTAGAACCTCTTATACTTTCCTGGATTAAACTTAAGCCCATTATCCAAAGTGAGGCACCACAAGAGCAGAAGAACGGGCTCCACTTGTACTCGCCATCAAATTGGTACTAACTGATCAACACTAGGGTGATCACATGGCAGAAATACTCTCTAGGTATTAGAGGAATGGGGGGGTAAATCCACAACTAAAGGATACGGGGAACATTGTAGGCAGGAAAGGGGATGCCTTTAACCCGCACTTGGGTGAGGCAAAAACATAAAGTGTAACCATAATGTTTGTACCCTCACAATACCCTGGAATAAAAAAAAAAATCAAATGGATGGTTTTAACCCGGATAAAGTAGAATATAGAATTAGTTCAAAGCAGACCAATAAAAAACATGCAAAATGGCACACAAAAAGGAAAAAAAATGGACAGAACAGACCAGAGAACAAAAGATATATGAAAAATACTATCACACACATATATATAATGTAACATATGTAGAAGAAGAATCTTAAAAGGAGCAGACAATAGGACAGTAGTAATATTTGAAGAGATAATGATTAAAAAATTTCAAAATTAATGAAATTCCTCCACCCAAAGATTCAAGAATTTAGCAAATTCGAATTATAATAAACACAAATATGGTACCATTGTAATAAATCTGGCAAAAATAACTAAAGAAAAAGAAAATAATCTTAAAAGTAGTACAAGAAACAGTCACGTTACCTTTGAAGAAAATAAAATTAAATTGTTAGCTGACTTATTTACAAATACAATGGAAACCGGGGAGTAGTGGAATCATATCTTTAAGGTATTGAATAAAAATAACTCCCAGATTAGAATTACACGTTCTGCAAGAATATTCTTTGACATAACTAAAACGTTTTCAGACAAAGGTTGAGAGAACTTTTTCCAGTAAGTCTACGGTAAAAGAAAATCTAAGTAGAATTCAACAGCCAGAAGGAATATTGTCACAGAAACAAAGAAATACAGGAAGAAATGAAAAATACCAGAAAAGATGAAGGATAAATATATCATAAAAATATGGAACTATATAGATATGAATATTGATCATCTATTTATATATGAATATTGATTGTGCAAAGCAACAATTGTTTGTCTGTGGAGTTTAATTAATATTGAGAACTGAAATGTATGGCAAGAAAAAGGACAAGAGTTTAAAAGTCCTAAGGTATTAACAGTACTACAAAATAGTAAGTATAATAACTGAACTATATAATTCGGGGATGTGTTTTGCAATATTTATGCATACTGCTAACAGAAGAGTATAAGAATATGTGTAACAGGCAATAGAGAGAAAATATAAGATAGAAACATATATGATTTACCCAAAAGAAATCAAGAAAAGAAGAAAAAATAAAAATAGGAAAAATGAAAAATGAGCAAGATGGTAGACATAAATCCAGTTAGTATTAGAAATTACTTTAAATATAAATGAACTAAATGCTCCAATAAAATTTTTAGATATTCAGACTGAATAATAATTAAAAACACTTTTATGCTGCTGACCAGAGATACATATTACTTATAAGGACATGGGAAGTTTTAAAGTTAAAGTTGGAAAAACATTTTATCTTGAAAACTTCAATTGAAAGAAAATAGCTATATATAGAGAGGCATAATATATTAAGAGACAAAGTAGATGACAATAGCAAGAAGAAGGGATATTTCATAATAATAATGATAAGGATGTTAATCCAACAGAAAGGTATCTTATTCTTAAATTTATATGCACCCAATATCATAGCTTCAAAATAGATGAAACAAACAACACAGCGCTAAAATGATATGTGAAAATTCATACAATCAAAGCTGACTTAACAGTCTAACGAAAACTCAGTAATGGTATGGAAGATCTGAAGAACATATTGATAAACATGACCTAATTGACATATAGAACACTAAAAGCAGCCTTAATAAAATACAAATTATTTTCATGTGCATGTGACAAAATTTAGTATATACTGGGCCAGGAAGGAAGCCTCAAAAAATATCAAAAGATTAAAATTATTCAAAGTTTGTTCTATCAATACATTGGGATTTAACTAAAAATCAGTAACATAAACATAATCAGGAAAATCTCAAACTCATTGAAATTAAACAACAAACTTTTAAATAATCCATGGCTAAAAGAAGCAATCCAAATGGAAATTAGAAAATATTTTAAATGAAATGACAATGAATGTTAGCATATCAAAACTTTTTAAAATGAATCTCAGTGCTTGCAGGAACATTTTCTTAGCTTAAATGACTTTAAAGAAAATAAGAAAGATGAAAATAAATATTTTAAGCTTTCATTTCAGGAAGCTAGAAAATAAAAGAGCAAATCAAAATGATGAAAAATAGAAAATGGAATAACAAAGATAAGAGTACAAATAAATTACAGAGAAAAAATGACATAATCAAATGGTCAAATAAATATTGCACATGCATAGAGAGAAGGAGAGAGAGTAAGGGGGAGTGACGTAGGTATAGCTACAGATTTTATTTTATAAATAAAGAGGATGTTGTAAACTTTAGACAAATAAACTTGACAATTAAAATAAAATGAGCAATGTCTGAAACCACATACCAAAGCTGACAGAATTAGAAATTAAAAATCTGAATAACCTTGTATCTGTTAAAGAAACTGAAATCCCATATTAAAAAGTCATTTTTCAAAAGCAACTTTAATTCATGTGGCTTCATCAGTGAATTCTCCTATTCACTTAAGAAAAATATAACACTCAACTTGGAAAAACTTTTTTGGAGAAAATACAATGAGAGATCAATTTCTAATACTTTTTATAAGGTCAGCTTACTGATTCCAACACTGAAAGAAGAAAAATTACAAACCCATTTCTGTCACAAATGTGGATGCAAAAATCTTTAACAAAAATTAGCAAATCAAATCTAGTAGTATATAAAAAAGGATAACACTTTACAATCAAATGGAGCTTATTCCAGATATACAAGTTTGGATTACAATTTGAAAAATCAATCCATCTGATTTTCCACATTGATAAAGAGGGGAAAAAAGTATGATTGTGTCAACACAAACTATACTCTGATTAAAAACATTCAAAGGAGCCCTAACTCTTATCCGTCAGGGAGATTCTTGTGAAGGAAATATTTCCTGATTTGGATCCCGAAGCTTTAATATGAAGAGGCGCTCTTGTTGCCTGACCCACATACTAGGATTTCCTACCGGGGAAGTCGCAGATGGAATTCTGCTTTGGATCTGGGATCCTACAGGAAGACAAAGGTGGCTTTCAACTCCCTGAGCCTGTGATTCACATTTTTCATCAACAACAAATTATAGTTTATTAATTTCCACATATGCTTGACCATACAGCTCCGACTTTAAGAAAATTTCCATTACAAAGAAATACGTAATCATTATCAATTAAGTTCATGATAGTTGCTCAAAATATCTGAGGTAAGAGACTTTAAAAAAAATAAACCGTATATTCTCTTAATATATGGACTACAATAATTTCCTCACTGTTGATTTATCCAGATGATGAAACAAATAAACAAAAGAGACAATAGAGCACAATCCCTAAGAACATGAACTTTGTCATCAACATACCTACCAGTGTTTGAGTCCTTGCTCTGCTTTGCATTAGTTAGCTAAACTTTTGGATTCTCATTTTTTTTTTTTGTCTTAGTTATTTTCTAAGAGAGACCTGGGTCCTGGTGAACTCTATTACCTGCAGCTTCTTATAAATCAGTGCAATGCCCCCTCCCCCAAATCCCCCCCCAATTATTTCCTCATCTGTAAAATGAGAATAGCAAAAATAACTTACTCATTGAATGGTTACGAAAATTCAAAGAGATAATTTGGGTAAACTTTAAACACAGTGCCTGGCACTTATTCCGTACTCAATAAATATTAACTATTATGTGATGAGAATTATTACTCCCATTTTCTTTCCTGTAAACACCAACAAAAGCATAATTCTCACGACCTCAGAAGTACTGAGGGTATTTTTATTTGGTTCTGGGAACCACTATTGACTTTCCCAACAAATATTTTCTTTTTTACACTTGGATAAGGCTGTAAATTAAAGGCCATTTCATCATGCTGGCCTCCTTACCTCATCCAGTGGGTGAGCCTTTCTAAAGCACAGTCAGATCGACCGCATTGTAAGGCTCCCTTTCTACTTGGATCTAATTAGATTTCTAACAAATGAGGACAAAATGCAAAGGGTGTTAATTAATTTTTATTGCTTTTCCTTGGTGACTACAGGGATAAAAGCATGTTTTTATTTAGAATAAAAGCAGGCTTCGTATGTGGCCAGGAGCTAGGTGGATGGCAGATCACTGTGGTAGGGTTTTATAAAGGCCACTTCCTCCACAGGCCAGGCCAATCCCCGGCCTGACAAAGAGGCAAATGTACAAGTGATTCCACAAAGAGGAGTCTGATGGTTAATGAATCCCTTAGTGTAAGATTTGTTTCCTCTAATCAGTCTCATCTTTATGAATTAACATTTATTATGGCTCACGTACTCCACAAAGAGTAGGATGAACAGGGTTGTTTGATTACATAGAGGAGATGGCATCTTCCATGGTGGAGATTGCCCATTTCTAGAAGCAGTGAGGATATTTTTTACCAAACTCTAATTAAGCTCTAACCATAGCTCAAGTGATATGGTTTGCGATATTATCAATGTTCAGGGTATATTCCTGACAGAAAGTCCTTCTGGCCTCTTGGACATTTGCCAGAGCGGATGGTGACAGAAGTCTGACTTGGGAGGGTGTAATTTCATTCATCGTGGTATGATCCCAATAAAATGGTTCGCACATAGCTATAGGCTCTGCCAAGTACTTTATGATTTCTGGGGACAGCAGAAAGAAATCTTCTTCTCTCAGATCCGTCTCCCATCTGTTGCTGTGCTAAATCCCTTCACCCAAAAGCATCACCTCTCATTCTAAAATAAGCAATATGTTTAAAATAGCAAATACTCCTCAGATACATAACATGTTGACTTAAATTTAACCTAAGGTATAAATGTCTGCACACAAAAAAATTCTTGGATCATGTTTTTCCTAGGGATGATCCATGGAAGCTGGCAGTAAGCAGAGCAACCTCAAGGGAAAAAAAGAGTAGTCATTGAAGGAACCATCTATCATTTAATTTCATCTAGTGCTGGCCTCTGTATTGGCTAGAATAGTGTTTCTCAAAGTTTTGGGGTGTTTTAAAAATTCATATTTCTGGGGTCCCATCACGCATGATGTATTGAATCAAATCTCTGGCCGAGTTGGGCAAGACTCAGGAATCTGTATTCGTATAAGTTCCCACATGATCCTTGGCGCACTCAACTTGAGAGTCTCTGTGTCAGGGTAATCAGCTCTATGAGAGTGCACACACTATTGGGTACAGCGATGAAGAAAGAGGGTACAAGGTAGGACTCTGGGCAGGCCCAACCTCGCAGTGTGTCTGCCTGCTTGGGAAGGATGCCATTTAGGAGGCTGTACTTGAGCAACCACTCTGGACTCGCTGCCTCTACTCTCTGCATATTTATAGCTCCCAGTGTGACTCAGTGCAGGCACCAGCTCCTTCCTCATTTTAATATTTTTTTTCCGAATTTCTTTCCACTGGTATTCTTTCTATTCCAAACTATTTAATTTATTAATGCTGCCAATGCAGCAACAATTGCTGTTTGCAATAACCAGGAAAACACACACACAGGCACACCCCAGCCCCCAACACCACAGGCCGCCATATTAGAGATATGAAATGATTTATCATTGCTACTCCCACTCCTACCAGAAAGCCTGGTGTTCATGTATGTTAATAAAAATAAGATGCCATCGTCATGTACACTCTTTCCATTATGCTTGCGGGTAACAGCCGCCATTTGCCTGTGAATCTTTTCAGTAACAGCCACAGGGTGCTGCCCCCGGTTCCAACTCTAGTCTTTGCTTTTGTACTAGCTGGCCTGCATGCGTTCAGTTCTCACTCGCCCACAGCACTGCTCTCCGCATCTCCAGTCTCAGTTCTAAAGCTTCCCTTGAAGGCCAGGAGAGACAGAGAGAGGCCCTTAGGGGCATCTGTGCCTTGCTCCCTAGCTCCTTCCCTCCACCCTCATCCCCCCAGTGTCTCATACTGACTCTTTTTGTCTCTTTCTCAGTGGTTATTAACTTACAGGGGGTCACTTTCTAGAGGACGCAAGTAGGTTTTGGGGAAAGTCATTTTCGCTGAGGGGAGTCTGGCCTTGGGAATAAGCACAGACCTTACACACTCATCCAAAGGATGCCGGGACTTTGCCATGGTCATTTCATGTCACTGGCCAACTGATGGACAGATCACCCCTGAACCAGAGGAGCTTGGCCAGCATTTGTGACGGTCTCCCCACACCCCCTGGAATTTGCAAAGCGCCTCCTCAGTGCCTCGGTTGCGGAGCACATTCCCCATGGGGAACCTTTACTCTCTTGCCTCATTAGGCTGTGCGGTAGCTAACGGATTACACAAACCAGCTGCCCCTCCCTGCCCCACGGCCGGTGAGTATAAGGCCAAGCGGTAAGTGGTCTGACTCCTGCAGGCTTTTCAAGGCTTGGAGAAAGAGCAATGCTGTAAGTCAGAAGGATGTGAGCAGGTTTCACTTTGTGCACAGACCGCATTTTAAAATGGATAAATCTCTTTTCATTATGTAGGTTTTCAAAAGGAGAGGTAAAAGGCACATGTACAGGAATGAATCTTTTGAATGTGTATATGTGTGAAAGGCACAAAGAACTATCAAAATTGTAATTCTCTCTTTTGCGAAATCAAGGGTATCAGCTTTGCTCCAACGCCAAGAGGTCAGAGGCAGCAGCGTCCTGTACTGTCCCCTCCCCCACTCTCACTTAGGCTCCCGGGACAAATTTGGGTCTGCATTAATTGTGAGGATGACCACCTTTGGAGATAATTAACATCCTAAAGAATACTGGGTGGGCTTGAGAGTGGTCAGCAACATAGCTTACTCAGTTCTAACCAATGACGTTATACAGGAATCTGTAAAGCTTTTAACTTTTCAAATATCCTCAGAACACTTAGCAGCACCGTTGCTTTTGATATTACAGGTTTCTTGATCTGTTCCTTGACTTTTCTTCTTTCCTATGTATAAGGTTTCTGATGAGATCACATGGTTCAGATGAAGTTTTATCCAAGCCTGGATCAGACATACTTTTGATATTTAATTATTTTCATTTATTTATGATACCATTTATAGCATTTTGGGTTTAATTGTTGTTTCTTATTTGGTTAAAAAAATTCTCCCTGTGTCCATGCACACACAAGACTGTTTCCATTACAGCCAAAAGCATACATTGTAATTGAAAAACCCTCAATCTCTACTTTTAATTGTTCCTTGCCCCTCAGCCTCTTCTGAACCCTGGAGGACAGAGATATCATTGAGAGTGTTTCCAGGGAAAGCAGATTTAGGATGGCCACTTGGAAAGATGAATTGGGAACATAAAAATGGAAAAACAAAGACTTCATTTTCCAGATGAGAGATATGGAGACAAGGGGAGGCTTGCTCTCAGGAAAAACACAGAGGAGAAATGAACACAAAGGTTAAGAGCAGGAAATGTTCAGAGATAGGAACTGGAATAAATCTACTAAACTATTGATCTGGTGTGGATTTGCTTTAAAGAAGCAGATAGCTTTAAGGGATGCTGAAAGTCAGGGATAGAAAGATATGAGTTACCTTCTTCCAAGTGCATCTGCTAGCTATAGCTGGAAAAAGATGTATGTTCACAAACACCAGTAAGACGATGACACCCTTTGTTTGAAAAATCTGCGTCTGACAGCCTCAGAACAAATATATAGGGATTGTCAAGCATTGGCAAATGTACACCATCTGGAAACAGATAATTATCACAGGGAAACACATTAGACAAGGTGATAACTTTCTTATTTAATGCTCTGCAGACATCCCTCGGTGTCAAGTGTGACAACTACTGCCATGTCCCCAAGACCCTCTTGAGAGCATCAACATCCTTCCTTAAAGCCCCAGAAACTCTGACTCATGCTGCCAAGGTAAGTAGGCCCACAGAAGACTCTCCTCAAACAGTAATAAGCTAAGGGGTCTTGGATTGAAAAGCAGGCTAAGAGGAATAACCTTCTCTACTAAGTAAAAGGCTAGAACTAGAGAAGGAGCTTCCTAGGGAAGTTTGCATTTTCTTACTGTGAATACTACATATTGGAGGGAGGGAGACAAAATGGCTGACCAGAGACCCCAGCTTCCATATTGTCTCAGAAAGAAGAAAAAGTTTTAGATGAAAAAGAAAAACAAACAATCATAGATCAGGTATAATTCTGAGGGAAAAGTGCCAGAACCTATAAGAGAGTCCATGGGAAAAAATCGTGGAGCAGAACAAGAAGGAGCAAGATATTGGAAGAGGACAACTCCTGAGAGGCTTGGAGTCCAGTGAAAAGGGTAGGTGGAGTGGTTTGTTTCTCTCTCCCTCACACCTCTGGCAGTCGGCCCGACTCCCCAGCTGCCAGAGAGCCTTTCTACCCTCACCAGCCCCAAAGCTGCTGCTGCCAGTGAACTGGGAGCTTCTTGAGGAGAAAGCACCAGACAGCCTGTGCCCTTGGGGTCGCTTCCCATCACCATCATCACAGACCCAATCTGGGATGGCGGGCACCATATTGCTTCTCCTCCCACCAAGCACTTTTGTCCTCCCTAGGGGGCTTCAGCCCCTCAATTTTCATCTTGCTCATTCCCACACAAACATTTCTCAGCTTGGGCCCAGACTGGAAGTGACAGGGGCCAGTGGATCCCGGGGATCTCTGTGACCCCAGGACCTGAATATTCTGGGTGGGTTGCCTTCTGGAGAGAGGGACAGAGGTGACTAGAGTGCTGGTTTTCCTCCATCCAGAATCTTTGTCTCCCCTTCTCCTACCCCACCCATGGCTGCTGAGAGAGACAATTGAGCCTGGGTTCTCTGCCCCTTTGAGATGTAAATCATTTTAAAAGCCTCATGCCACTTTTGCAACTCGGGATTGTCTTTCTTAAGGACCTGGGAGCCATTCCTTTGAAATGTAAATTGAAATCCTCAAGGAAGATGGCTCCTCTAGATCCCCTCCTTGTGGGAAGGTAGGAGCCTAACTTGGGTGGGTACCTTTTCTCCTTTCTCTAAGTTGTGAAATTATCTTCTGGCATGAAGATAAGAGAAAGTTTGCTTTTCCTTTGGGTAAGGTCAATTGGCAAACACAGATGGCCTATGTTCCCCCATCTCTTAAAATCTCTACAGCCCTTTGATTCATTAGAATCGGATTCAGAATGACTTCGGAAAAAAATATGAAAATCCTACCATGCCATATATGGCATTATAATCCCTTCAGAAATATATAGACAGGCTGGAAAATGTTCAGAGAATTCTTGATTTTTGTACCAACAATAAGAAAAGTTGGGGGCGAAGGAGTGGATGCGGCTCATCTGAAATATTGAGTTATACAAACTCTTGCATGCATTAAAAGCCCTGAGATGGGTAGCAAACTAAAAGCACCACGATTAGCTGCATCCTAAATTCCGTGCTTGCTAGGAGGCAGAGGCCCCCGAAATCTGCTCTAAAGGGCAAGGTGAAAGCAGGCTGGGGTGTTTTTTTACTTGCTATGAATAATTGAGAGTAGATACATTTTACAAAATTCCTATAAGTCTTTTGTTCCACACCCCTTTATGCCTTGGATAATTCCCAGTTTGGAGTAGAAAGAAAGAAATTAGAAAGAAGATTTATAGTCATACTTAATGACTCACTTTTCTTCCTCTTCCATCATATACAAAACATAACAAAATAAACCAAAACACTTTCACCTATTTTTGTCTATTCTTAATTGTTGACCAAGACAGAGCTGAGGCCAGTAGGGTTTTTTCTTCCGAGAAATGATTTTCCTTGCAATGGAATTATTGCTCTCTGCCTTGAGGCTATTTTTCCAGAGGTCAGAGATTTTCAGATTCACCTCAGCCTGGTGCTGTTATCTTCGTCTGTTGCCTTGGACTCCTTCTTCTCTTCACCAGGAATGCAGAAGGACATTGGTCATACTTTTGTCCCAGCTACTGGTACCAGAAGAATGAACAATCACAGAGGAGACAGAAGTCTTGTTATGAGATGGTTGAATCTCCCCTCAAAATATCTGATAAATTAATCCCTAGAAACCTGCCGATAGTGAGATAAGGAGGGTATGTGAGTGTGGTGGTGGCGCGGTGTGTGTATCTGTGTGTGTGTGTGTGTGTGTGTGTGTGTGTGTGTCAGCGGGGGGGATGCATTTATGGTGATGGTGATATCGCACGTCATTAGATGGCAAGTACTTGCTGAAAGTTATTATTGCAAAAATAGCAGCATCACAATACTGAGGACTGCAGGTCTGGGGGAGGAGTGATCCTAGAGCAAAGGGCCCAGGACACCCATGAGAGACCCCAAATACAGGCAGAAGAGACAGGCAGCACCAGACCCCCCCTGCTGCCTCTGCTGTGTTGCGCCAGGGTGAGGGTCTTTCACCGTTGCTGCCCTCTATACAGGTTCTAAGAGACAGCACAAAGGGGCACCAGGCTAACAGTTGAATCTTTACTTGGGCCGAGCCTCTTCCTTGAATCTCTTTCTGTTTCTTTGCTGTGATAAACTGGACAGCACCAACAATGACCATTTTAAGTCTATTTGCTTTTAAAGTATTTCACCTCATCATCTCCGTAAGCACATCTGTTTCTGTCAGAGCAGCTAGCCACTTTAGGCTGTCGGTTTTATTTTTATTTTTTTGGTTTTTATTTTTTATGTTTTTTATTTCAACATATTATGGGAGTGCAACTGTTTAGGTTATGTATGTTGCCCTTGCCACCCCCCCAAGTCCAAGCTTCAAGCCTGTCCATCCTCCGGATGGTGCGCATCGCACTCTTTGTGTATGCATATACCCGTCCCCTCCTCCCCCCTCCCCCCTCCCCTCTGTCCCACATCCAATAAATGTTATTCTTATGTGTGTACCTATGTGTTGATCAGTTAATACCAATTTGATGGTGAGTACATGTGATGCTTGTTTTTCCATTCTTGGGATACTTCACTTAGTAGAATGTGTTCTAGCTCCATCCAGGAGAATACAAGAGGTGCTATATCACCATTGTTTCTTATAGCTGAATAGTACTCCATGGTATACATATACCACAGTTTATTAATCCACTCATGTATTGATGGACACTTGTGTTGTTTTCCACATCTTTGGAATTGTGAATTGTGCTGCTATAAATATTCAGGTGCAGGTGTCTTTTAATAGAGTGTCTTTTGTTCTTTTGGATAGATGCCCAGTAATGGGATTGCTGGATCAAATGGTAATTCTACTTGTATATCTTTAGAGTATCTCCATATTTCTTTCCACAGAGGTTGCACTAGTTTGCAGTCCCACCAGCACTGTATGAGTGTTCCTATCTCTCCACATCCACGCCAACATTTATTGTTTTAGGGCTTGTTGATAAAGGCCAGTCTCACTGGAGATAAGTGATATCTCATTGTGGTTTTGATTTGCATTTCCCTGATCATTAGAGATGTTGAGCATTTTTTCATATGTTTTTTGGCCATTATTCTGTCTTCTTTTGAAAAGTTTCTGTTCATGTATTTTGCCCACTTTTTGATAGGGTTGTTTGATTTTTTTCTTGTTGATTTTCTTGAGTTCTAAGTAGATTCTGGTTATCAGCCCTTTATTGGATTTGCAGCATGTAAAAATTTTCCCCTATTCTGTAGGTTGTCTGTTCGCTCTTGTGACAGTTTCTTTGGCTGTGTGGAAGCTTTTTAATTTGATCAGGTCCCATTTATTTATTTTGGTTGTTGCTGTAATTGCCTTTGGGGTCTTCTTCATAAATTCTTTGCCTAGCCCAATGTCCAGAAGAGTATTTCCAACATCTTCCTCTAGAATTCTAATAGTTTCACTCCTTAGGTTTAAATCTGTTATCCAACGTGAGGTGATTTTGGTGAGAGGTGAAAGGTGTGGGTCCTGCTTCAGTCTTCTACGTGTGGCTATCCAGTTTTCCCAGCACCATTTATTGAATAATGATGTATGTTTTTGTCTTCTTTGTCAAAGATTAGATGGCTATATGAGGATGGTTTTATATCTGGGTTCTCAGTTCTGTTCCACTGGTCAATGACTCTATTTTTCTGACACTACCAAACTGTTTTGATTACAACATAGACTGTAAGTTTCTAAGAGCCAACTCTCTTCAGCTCTCCCTACCTCCCAAAAAACATATATACATATGAACTTCTCATCAAGCTCCTAAACATTTGTATATTTAGAGTTATTATCCTTATGATACTCTTGCCAAATATCTTGTCCCCTACTGCTGTGAGACTTATACAAGTAAGCAACAGCTGCCTTTGCAGTCAGCTGAGGTAAAGGGATTAAGTCCTTGCTAATTAAAAAGTAAGTAAACATGATGCATAAAAATCATGAGAAGTCTCTTCCCTTTATATCTATTTATACTGATGCTTAGAATGTGACCGTGATGGCTAGAATTCCAGCAGCTTTTTTGGACTATGATAGTGAAGGCCATACCCCAGTAATGACACAAAGAGCCTGAGTCTCCAGTCACCATTTTAGCTCAGGTCAGGCCACTTCTGTACATTTTTTTTTCAACATGTGTTTAAGAAATAAAATTTGGTTAGCCCTTTCAACTCTAGCTAGAATACTATTTTTAATCTTACATCATCAGCATATATTAACATACTGGATTAATTTTCTCCTACTGTTATTGTGTGTTATATTTTTATGATAGCTCCTAACATCTTTACATATCATGTTCCATTTTAACCTTAAACGAACTTCAGTGAAAACCCATGTTCCAGGAACTATGCCAGGCTTTTTGAAAGCAAAGATTAGTAGTATCATATATTCCATAGCTTCCATCACATTCACTGGCCCTCAATCTGTGGAGGTACAGGTGAGAGACGTTTAATGAATGACAAATACCACACAAATCAGCTTTGCCATTGGTATATAAAAAGAACAGCCGTGGTCTCTGGCTCTGAAAGAATTTTAGCCTAATAAGAAAGGAGAACAGAAGGGCATAAAATAATAAATGTTTACAAGCATTCAAGGAGAGAGCTAGATTCTAAATTAGGGCCTCTTTTGCTTTCAGGCTTATTGTTGAAAAATTACTGATCACCCAGAGGTCTACTATTAGAACAGAATCAGCAGTGACCTCATAGCAAGCTCCAGAATTTTTGGATTGTACTCCCTCTTGCCTTTACTGGCTGTAATCAGTCGAAAAGCAGGATGGCTATGAATGGGCCAGAGATCTGCAAAACAGCTTTTCTATTCTCTAATTTTAGCAATTTTTTTAATATTTATTTGAAACAAATGGCACTTTCAGTCCTTGAGCCCCATTAGAGCTTTCTGAAAACATGACAAATGTATAAAAGGAGAAAAACCGTTTCCTTTTCCCCCAGTCTAGGACTTTTGAGGTTGGTTACAGGGACCAAAAAGTCCAGTAAAACCAGTGTTCTTGAAGCCTGCAGTATGGCTGCTGAGGGCTGAGTCTGAGAGTATTACCATGTTGTTGACTGCGGCCCGTCCTCCTCCTTAGCCCAAAACTAGCCGCTTTGATGTGCATACCAGGCACTAGGTACTGTGCATTCTGGCTTTACATGGATGGTCTTTTTAATCCCTACAGCCACCCGATAAGGTGACGAGAGCAGTGTTTCCCAGGTTAGGAACCTGAAGCTTGGAGAGATGTAGCCTGTGCAAGTCACACAGCCAGCAAATGGTGGAGCCAGGATTTGGATGTGGGCAGCCTGAGCTTCAGAACTCTGTTTTTACCTGTGACGCTAAAGTTTGTCAAATGATAAGGGCTCACAAGCATAAGAAAGGACCAGAACCTTGTCAGGACAGGAAGCTAAAGCCTCTGGAGCAAGCTATCTCCTCCCTTCTTCTTTCTGCTGTGAAGGTGTGGGAGGTTATGATGTTGTAGAGGCAGGGATCTGAACAATAAGTCACTTTAAGCGTAAAAATTGTCACGAGAGCCCATCTCTTTGAGTGGGCCTTGGTCCAGGCCATGGTGTGAGTCTGCGGTGGGCTGAGCTGTAATCAAAGCTCCTAATACCCTGCCTCCAACCGGCCTCTGCCGGACATCCAGAGGTAGTTTTCATTATCCGTGACTAGGGACCATTACTTCAGGAGAGGTGGGAGACATGTTCTGGTCAGCTGAGACTCCTCATCTTCTGATGTTAACTCCCTTCCTTTAAAGCCAAGAAATAGTCTTCTTGCTGTATCTCTGACCTCTCATGCATTTGGGCCGCCTGAAAGGACAACCTGTCAGAATCGAGGTCGCACTCAGACATAGCTCTTATGGCTATGGAAGGCTGTCTGGGTCAGAGATCAAGCTGGTCATTCTCAAAAGTAAATTAAAAAAAGTAATGGCCTTTGTGTTTGCCCTTCTCTTTGCCGGGAACGGTCTCCCCTCTTGCAGTTCAGCTCTCAGTGTAAATTTTACCTCCTCATCCAGGCTTTCTCTGGACAGTCAATCTCTAAATCTCCCTCCCCCCACCCATCTTGCTTAATTCCCTTCAGAGATAGTATTTTTACTCTCTGAAATCACTAGTTATAATCACTATATAGTTATAGTTATCACTAGTTATTAATGTAATCTCACTAGCTGCAGTGATATAGACCAGTTATACCACTAATTATATAACTATACCACTAAATATATAACAATTGTATGTATGATGATATGCAATTGTTCTATTACTAGTGATATATAACTTATATAGCTAGTTATGTAACTAATGATTTATAATAGTTGCTACTAGTTATAATCACACTGTTATCACTAGTTATTATCACATTGAGGACAGGGGTCTTTTCTCTCGTTCAACAATGTATCCTCAAATTCTACAGTCAGTTCCTGGAATACGGAAGATGTCTATTAAATACTGGTTAGATATATGAATGAGTCTCAATGTACTCTTTGGATAGAACTAGTAAAAGCAGCCTGTAAAATATGAGAGTTGGTACAGTTGGCAAAGCTCAGTATGCATTCTCTTTTACAATACAGTCCAAAAGTGGGAAGATTCTTTCTCCCACCTGACCAATATGGATGCTGTATAGTGTGGCTAACTAACTTTCTTCTAGTAGTTCTGAGAGAAGGATTGTGCCCTCCCTCCATCCTTGCCCCCCTCATTCTACCAGAGGAAAAATGACAAACTTTTTCTGAGCTAGTTCTGTTTTCTGCAATTGTATTGTGTGTTCTTTGTTTATGTTGTCTTTGCGTGTGTGTGTGTGTGCATGTGTGTGTGCACGTGCACATACCTGTGCGGTGCCGTCTAACACACTATCCATGCTAGAAGGTGCTTCAGTATCTGACCTACCTCCAGACGAACCGGGTGAGAGAACACTTGTGACATGGGCCAGATGCTGGTTGGAGCAGTTCGGAAACCTTGATGAGTAAACTCCCTGCTGAAACTTGATTACCAGAAACCACCCAGTGATGAGGGGAAACCACCCTGCATACTTCAAAACAGAAGATAAACAATAAGATAAACTTAGCTTTCCAACCCGGAATGAAGTTTTGGAACAAGCACGTGGCATTTTCCACCTGTCTCCATCTCTAGTGCTACCAGGGGGCCAAACCCACTAAGAAAAGCAGGCATTACAAGTTCCAAATTGATTACTCCTATAAACCATCCATTATTCACTGTGTACCTGCTGTGCTCAACATCGTGCTAAGGACCATAGGGGACACAGAGGACATGGCTTTGTACTCTAGGATTTTATATTCTGAGAGGGGATCTGAGACCAGCTCTGTTTATCACAGAACACAATTAAGGCTAAGTTGGCTTTCAGGACAATATTGTATAGTTATAGTATAGATTCAGGTTTGTAAATCTCACAACCAAAAAAGATTTTAAATTACAGGGATAGTGTAATGTACTTCCACATTTTTAGAGATAGTAACTTCTGTGGTCCCAGATACATCACGGAAAAGTGGCCGTTTGAATGGTACGTATCCTTACAGGGTTCCAGAGCTATAGAATTTGGTCTAGGCTGCTCTTTTGCAAATTGAGAGGAACGAGAGGTGGGGCAGAATTCCTATCCTGATCCCGGGGCACATTCAAAAGCTAGAGTCACATGAACAATCCCAAGAAGCACCACTAGATTACTGGCTTTAAGTTGGAACAGAAAGTTTCAAGGTGTCTCTAAAAAGGGTGGCCGCTATGAAATTGCTCAAGCCATGTCTGGGAGACCAAATGGCACTTTGAAACTTGGTAACCTGGAGTCCCTAATTAGTTACACTATTGCCAAACCCTCAGGAGCCCTGGCTCCGTCGGAGGCCTGGAAAGCTCCGCATGGCCACAGTGCCATTGTCAGCCTGCTTTTGTTGTCGGATTGCCTGCTCTTTTACTGAGTTTAAGTTTGCCATTCTTTTGTTCAATCCTTTTTTCTGACCAGCTCCCTGAACCTCATTCAAATGCCATGTGTGCGTTTTTGAAACTTGGCCATTTAATTCACAGAAGAGCCTTAGAAAACGTTTAGGTTTTAGGTTGTGCAGGGGTCACATTGCTTTGAGTTTCAGCCTCCAATTGATGTTTAAAAAAGACTCAAAGAGGGCCTCCAGCTGCACCTTCTGAGCTTCCCCAGGTATGTTAGCAGAAGCCAGCAGAAAAGGAGGTGGGGCAGATTGGAATCTTGCAGCAGGATTTCAAATGGATTTACCGTACTTGTGATATTGTATTTCATAGATGGTTATCACTGTACATCACAATAAACTGAAAATACAAGAAGAGAGGAATCAAAGAAGCACTTGCACAAATGATCAGTCTTGGTTGGTCTGAGTGCAGTGGTGTTTACAGCTAATTGATCACAGATCCCTTTGTTCCTTCTCCACTCCTACTGCTTCACTTGACCAGCCTAAAATAATTAAAAAAAAAAAATTATCAGTCTTGCATTACTGGGATCCCAGGATGAGAACCAGGGAGTTTGGGAGTCTAGCCAGGCCCTGCTACAGGCTGCAGTTGCTGCCAACCCTTTCAGCTGAGGCCTTTGTAAAATCCCCTGGTTTCTGCAGACTTCTACACCCTTCTCTGTGTGAACGAGGGAAAGAACACCTCCTTACGTTTCTGGAGCCTTAGGACTAGGAGCTCATATCTCAGTGGAGAGGTATTTCTGGAAGGCCAAACTGGTTTGAATTTCAGTAGCAAAAGTAAGGAGAGACCTCGAGAGGTCTCACAGCTTCTCTCCAGAGCAGTGTTGCCACCAGCCACTCCAGAGAGTCAATTATTTTCTGTTCTGGTTTATTTTAAAAATGTCCCTTAAAAAATCAGATCTTTAAAATTCAAACTCTATTTTCCATTACCTCTTGTCATGCACTGGAGCGTCTATAGGATGACGTAGGCTAAGAGCTAAGAGAGGTGAACCGAGCGCATCTCCCTGAGTGATCGCTGCAGTAGTAGCCTCCTGCCGTACGTCCCTGAGATCCCTCTTCGTCACTGGGTCTGCGGGATCTGCACCTGCAGTATGGTCACCCATGATTTGGTTCTCAAGTACAGATTTGTCAGTGAAGAATTATTTAGTTGCTACAAAAGATGTCAGGCTCACGAAGGACTGTAAAAGTTTAGATAAAAGGGCTTTCCCTTTGTAATAGAGGAAACTAGCAAGCATGGTACTAGCATTTGAAATGAAACCTTTTTTCTTACCATTTTAAGTTTCTGTTGGCTCACGTTAAGATTCATGCTTTTAGTTACATCATCTTGGCTTTATAATGAAACCAATAGACCTTAAAGCCAAGTCGTATCAGGTTGAAAGTATTTTGAACTCTTCATTCATCTAAAACCTCATCTCAACAAAGAACTTTATTTTTCCGGAAGCTTTTCAAATGGACATCTTTTAAGCGGGAAAAAAAAATCTTTGCATGCATTAAGTTCTGTAGTTGTCTATTTTTATTTCTTAACTGGCACATTGTCATTTCCTCTGCCATACACGATTTGGCCTTATTGAATTCTTTGCCATTTGATCTCCTTAAGTAGCTCAGTAACAGCAGCCTTTTCTCTGACCTTGAAAATTTTTGCTCTCTGTTGCATGCAAATTGTCACTTTTTGGTGCTGTGAAAAATTACAGAGTTTCTGATTTGATGTGGTTGGTGCATAGTATCATGCATTAAACAAAATAGGTATTAAATTCCAAGAAAATATTTCTGATAACTTATGTCAAAAAAAAAATGGTTAGAGCTAAATTTGGGTGAGGCTTTGACATCTCATCCATCAAAAGAATAAATGTCTCTCTGTTTAAGTTTCTTCATTTATAAAATGGAGAAGTTAATACTACCTACTTCGTTGGGTGATTGGTAGGTTAAATAAGATACTACATGTTAAGTGTATAGAACAGTAGCTGGCATATAGAGACTGCTCCAAAATGTTGAATCATTATTGCTGGTATAACAATTATTGGATAGATTATGAAATGGGCATGTGTGCATTCTTTAAATGCTATTTGGTTCCAGATATCAGAGGTTAGAAATGTTGAGATCATCTGTGATAGACAAGGTCTCTCTGGACATGGCCATGCGATCCTGAGGTCCTCCAGCTACCTTTTGCAGCCACTTTGGACTAGTCACCCCCACACGATATTTATCAGTTTACCCTCCCTGACAAAAAGAACACTACCCTCTCACTGCTTTTTTCCCCACTCATACTCCAAGTATGTATTCTTGTTTAGTCTGATGTCCCTTGTTAATTATGCTGTATAAATTCCTAAAATGTGCACTTTTTAATAGACAATGTTCACAACCAGAACAGACATTTTTCATGTTTCTGTGTCCCGCAGGGTCACGAGAAGCCTGAGATCATATAGGTCGTCCCTTTGCCAATAGGTTGGATGCCAGTTCACTCACTTCAGCAGGTCCAGAGAAGGGCGCTGCACACTGCCCTTGGTAAGTTACGTTAAAATATTGAGTAAAAACTTTTGTTGGACTTAAATATTTTTGAGTCATATTAGATTTACTCTTCTTTGCTCTTGTATGTTTCTTTTAAGACATTTGAAACAATTTTTATAAGAAACATCCGTGCTTTTATTTGTCTTTAAATGATGCTACCACTAATTTTTCCTTAGTATGATGCAGTCCATACTATCTGTCAAACTCCAGTGAAAGAAAACCCAACTCAAACCAATTTAAGAGACATGTAATGTCTCATTTAACTGAGAAGAGCAGGACTCGGTTGTCTTCTTATGCTGTGAAAGCCAGAGGTCAAACACCACCAGGATCTGGTTTCTCCCTCCTCATGTCAGTTCCTGCCTCTCCTCCACACTGGTTCATTCTCCTCCAGGTTCTCACTGCACCTCCGTAAGATACTCCAGTAGCTCTGGATCTATTCTTAGCCTATAGTCCAGGGGGGGAAAAGATCTTAGTAAAACAAAATTAGGAATTTAAAAAAAATATATAGAATTATGATAGAGAATTAGCGATGGGGATGAGTGCTTTGGACAGGATGGTGGAGTCAGAACTCTCTGGAAGGTGATTTCTTAAGTAAGACCTCCTTGAGGAAACAGCCATGTGAGAATGTTCTAAGAACAATTGTCCAAAGCAGCAGAAACAACAAGTGCAAATATCCTGAGACAAAAATGAGCTTGACGTTGTAAAGTACAGATCATAAGACTGGTGAATGGATTATTTATGGCAATGAGATACTCATTTATATTATATTTAAGGATAATGTATATTCTAACCGCCACAAAGTTTTTTCTCTTTCTCTAGCAGCTGAATAAGCACTGGCCTAGAAGCAGTATTGAAGCAATTGCAGTTCACCAACAGGCCACGCGCTGCCTAACTGACTCACCCCTGCTTTCCGCAAGCTGTATCTGCAGCTTTGCTTGGACAAGAGAGTGATTTCAGTAACTTTCCTCTAAGAGATCACTGACTATGGACTGGTTCTGACCAATTTACAGAGACTGCGCACTGAGTGCCTTCATGTCCCTCCTTCACCTTTGGGCATATAAGGCTTAATTGCAATGCATATAAATGTTAAGTCTCCTCCCCAAAGGGAACATGGGACATATGTAATACGCGTATTTGCTTACTATGCGTGTGTGCTCCCCCTCTTCGTGAATGTTCATAGCTTCTCCTCCTATAACACATTGAATATGTCTACCTAGCCAACCCATTCAAAATAAATTCCTATCTCACCCTTCCTCCTTCAGAGTGCCTGCTTTTGGTCTCTGCCAAAAGTTATGCTTCCCAGCTTATGAGGATGGCCAGCCTGTAGCCCTTTATAAGAAACAAAGCTCTCCTTTCCAAATTTGTAGATCTCATGATTTGATGTCAACAACATATTCCGAATGTAAAAAGAAGGCCAGTGGGGCTAGAACATTGTACATGAGG
>CAUYSK010059643.1:0-13177 GCA_963575035.1 Avahi laniger | reverse complement strand
CCTACCTCAGCCTCCCAAGTAGCTGGGACTACAGGCATGCACCACCATGTCCGGCTAATTTTTTCTATATATTTTTAGTTGTCCAGCTAATTTCTTTCTATTTTTTTTTAGTAGAGACGGGGTCTTGCTCTTGCTCAGGCTGGTCTCGAACTCCTGAGCTCAAACGATCCGCCCGCCTCGGCCTCCCAGAGTGCTAGGATTACAGGCGTGAGCCACCGTGCCCGGCCAAAATATGAGATTTTGATGATTAAAAAAATTAATTCGTATAACGCTTTTCTCAATTTGAGAAAGTCTTACCGAAATATAGAAAATTGTTAAAACAGTAAAATGTAGCATAATTTTCCAAAAAATAATAAAATCATTAAATAGCTACAATATATACTTCCCTGCTATAACATGAATGGGTAACACACGAAGCGTTGTTCGTTGTTGTGTTAGACAATATCTGCAGCCCAGGGTAGATTTAATTACTGATTTACTATTCAAAATATAGTAATTACAGATTTTCTCTTACTATCTTCTTCTTAAATAAGAAATAGATGATTTATTTAACCTGTAGAATTATAAGAAAGTATAGAACCCCTCACACACAATATACTTACTGTGAATTATAAACAAGGTGAGTGTGGTCTTACAACAATTCAGAAACTTCAGCTTCTGTAAGGGAAAACTAACAAACTATAATATAGATGCACTATTTCTGTACGATAAGATATTTTGAGGGCAAAGTTTTATGAAACATTTTGCATAAATTAAAAAGAATTAATTTTAACTGATGTTTGAATACATTGGACAAAGTAAAAGAAGTCCCAGTATATTGGTGCAAACAACTAATATACAAAATATTATATGGAAAAAGTTATACTGGGCCAGTATAATAAAAGTCAGGATTGAGTTTTGCTGAAATTTTGATAAAGCTTAGAGAGATTTCATTAACAATAGAGGAGAAAATTTCAAGTGAATTAAAAATGAAAAAAATGGCTCAATCTAGCCCAGTGTCATTCTAATTTTTTGGAATAATTCAATTAATACATTATTGAATGCCCATAATGTAGGCCAAGATAATTCTGGACACTAGAATGAAGTAATGAATCATGTTCATGGTTTGATATTCTAACTAGTTCCTTGAACTAAACCTTTCAGATTTTCATAAAACATTTATTTTGCATAGGAAATATCTGGCCACCCATCTGGAATATTCTGGAATGTTCTTGAATGTACTTCATTCTGCCCATCTAATTCTTTTCTTTTTTTATTTGTATAAATTTAAGGGGTAGAAGTACAGTTTTGTTACATGGACATATTGCATAGTGATGAAGTTTCGGCTTTTAGTGCAGTGGTCCCCCACCTTTTTGGCACCAGGGACTGATTTCATGGAAGACAATTTTTCCATGGTGGTGGTGGTGGAGGTGTGGAGCTCAGGCAGTGATGTACAGCCTATTTCCTAATAGGCCATGGACTGGTACTGGGTCGCGGCCCTGGGGGTTAGGGACCGCAGTTTTAGTGTAACCATCACTCGTATAATGTACATTGTTCCTATTAAGTAATTTCTCATCCCTTACCCCCGTCCTACCCTACCACCCTTCTGAGTATTCAATGTCTATTATTCTCCACTCATGCCCATGTGTACACATTATTTAGCTTCCACTTATAAGTGAGAACATGTGGTATTTGAGCCTCTCCGTTTCTGAGTTATTTTGCTTAAGATAATGGCCTCCAGTTCCATCCATGTTGCCGTGAAAGACATACTTTCATTTTTTATGACCAAATATTATTCTATTTTATTTTATATATGTACTACATTTTCTTTATCCAATCATCTGTTGATGGAAGTTTAGACTAATTTTATATCTTTGCTGTTGTGAATAGTGCTGCGATAAACATGGGTGCAGGCATTTTTTTTTTGATATAATGATTTCTTTTTCTTTGGGTATATATCCAGTAGTGGGATTGCTGGGTTGAATGCTAGGTCTATTTTTAGTTTTTTGAGAAATCTCCATAGAGGTTGTACTAATTTGCATTCCCACCAATAGTGCATAAGTATTCCCTTTTCTCAGCATTCTTGCCAACATTTGTTGGCTTTTTATCAATAATGGCCACTCAGGCCAGCATAACATAATATCTCATTGTGTTTTTAATTTGCATTTCTCTGTTGATTAGTGAGGTTGAGCATTTTTTCATATGCTTCTTGGCCATTTGTATATCTTCTTTTAAAAATGTCTATTCATATCACTTGCTCATTTTTAATGGGTTGTTCGTTTTTCTTGTTATTGTTGAGTTGCTTGAATTTTTTGTAAATTCTGGATGTTAGTTCCATCAGATGCATAGCTTGCAAATATTTTCTAACATTCTATATGTTGTCTGTTCAATCTGTTGATTATTTCTTTTGTTGTGCAGAATGTTTTTAGTTAATAGTTAAGTCCCATTTGTCCATTTTTGTTTCTGTTGCTTGTTCTTTGAGATCTTAGTCACAAATTCTTTGCCTAGGCCAATGTCCAAAAGAGTTTTCCGTAGGTTTTCTTCTAGTATTTTTATAGTTTCAGTTCTTATATTTAAGTCTTTGATCCATCTTGAGTTGACTTTGTATATAGTGAGAGATAGGGGTTCAATTTCATTCTTCTGTATAAGATAATCCAATTTTTTCAGCACTATTTATTGAAAAGGGTGTCCTTACTTGAGTGTATGTTTTTGTCAACTTTGTCAAAGATCAGTTGGCTACAGACATGTGAATTTATTTGTGGGTTCTCTATTCTGTTCCATTGGTTACTATGACCTTGTAGTATTATTTAAGATCAGGTAATGTGATGTCTCCAGCTTTGTTCTTTTTGCTTAGGATTACTTTGGCTATTTCGGCTCTTTTTTGGTTCAATATGGATTTTAGGGTTGTTTTATCTAGTTACGTGTAAAACAATGTTGGCATTTTGGTGGAGATTGCATTGACTTTGCAAATTGCTTTGGGCATTATTATCATTTTAATTGTATTAATTCTTCTAATCGATGAGCATGGGATATTTTTCATTTGTTTGTGTTATCTACAATTTCTTTCATCAATGTTTTGTTGTCCTTGTAGATGTCTTTTACCTCCTTAGTTAAATTTATTCCTAAGTATTTTATTTTATTGTTTGTGTAGCTATTATATAAATGGATTGATTTCTTGATTTGGTTCTGAACTTGATTGTTATGGTGTACAGAAATGCTACTGATTTTTGTACATTGATTTCATGTCTATACATCAAAATGATAAAGCCCATATACAACAAACTCACAGCCATTACCATACTGATAGGGGAAAGTTAAAAGCAATCTCCCTAAGAAGTGGAACAAGCCAAGGATACCCATTTTTGCCACTCCTATTCAACATAGCACTGGAAGTCTTAGTCAATCAGACAAGAGAAAGAAAGAAAAGGCATCCAAATTGGAAGAGGAAGTCAGATTATCTCTCTTTGCTGATGATATGATCTTATACCTAGAAAACCCTAAAGACTTCTCCAAAAACAATCTTATATTTGATAAATGAATTCAGTAAACTTTCAAGATACAAAATGAATGCAATCCTTACCTTTTTTTCATGACTCGGGGAAATTCCTGTCACTTCTGTAGAGCTGTTTCTAACTCCTTTGGCACAAGGCCTTGCACATAGCAGATGATCAGTAAATACTTGTTAGTTTAATATCAGTGATGGAGCCAGCATTCAAAATATACTACACATATGCCTTCAAACACATTTATTTTCATGAAAGACTAAATATACGAATCTACTACACTATGGTAAATGGAAGTCTGATGGGGGGTTAAGAATTCCCCTAACTAAAGAGTTTCTGGAATTCAATAAATATAGGTAACTAAATAAACCCATTAAGAATAGGCATATTTCAACTTACAAGGTTATATGATTGTGAAAGACAAATCCAGTAGAGTTTGCCAGATTTATCGAATAAAAATACAGGACATTCAGTTAAATTTGAATTTCAGATAAACAACAAATAAGCTTTTAGAAAAAGTATGTTGTTATTTATCTGAAATTTAAATTTAACTGGGCTTCTTGTAT
Source organism: Avahi laniger (assembly GCA_963575035.1). Lineage (NCBI taxonomy): Eukaryota > Metazoa > Chordata > Mammalia > Primates > Indriidae > Avahi > Avahi laniger. The sequence goes on along the minus strand of CAUYSK010059643.1, from coordinate 9,129 downwards.
TTTGTCTGGCAGCCCTAATTTTGAGGTGTAGTTTTGTCTTGGTTCATTCCGAAGGCCAACATTGGGTTTCCTAATGGAGAAGTTAGTGGGCACACTGCCACTTTGTGGCAGCCAAAAGCAACAACATTACTACTCTGGGGAGAGAAGAGGTGCTGGGCCAAGTGATTGGAAGTTCATGTCCAATGTGCAAAACATATCAGATACCAAGATAAACTAAAGTGACATTTAAAGAAAAAAATATGGCAATTACCATGCTTATCTCAGATAACATTAGTTTTGATTAGCATAATGGCAAGATTTATCTCCTTTCTGAAGAACTGATATTCCAAGATTTCTAGATAAAGTTTTGGAGAAATGGCAGGATGACTTTACCAGTGAATATTGCCAGAAATAATATGTGCACTATTCTCATGTGACCAGCAGTAAATTATAAAGAACTTTTTAGAAGAACATGATAGTATGACTTGCTAACATAATTCTGTTTTTATTTGGCACTGTCAAATGAATGCTTGTTTTTACAATACCTTTAAGGCAGTCACTTTCACAATTAAAGAGAAGAAAGGGCAAACGAATTTCTGGGAGGTTTCACATCATATCAATAATAACGATGGAGAGAAGAGTAAAAATTCCCTAACTTCCAACCCTTGAAGCTTTTCATTAACCAAGAATCACTATTGTTTTTTGCAATGAGCCTCTTTCAAGCATTTAAAATATTATTTGAGAAAAACTAGTCATACATGTGAAATTAATAACCTTGTGATAATTTAAGGCATCCTTGTGAAAACTACAGAATCTCAAGTTAAAAATTTTCAGATCTGTTCAGAAACTCCAAAGCAAATGATTCTTCAAAAATTCATTTACTCTTTTCCCTTTTTCTTCTGACTAAATAATTTACTTTATATGTTTTGGGAAGAATGAGTATTCTTGAGAGTGATTTTTTTTAATCTACACAAGAATATATTTAAAAATTAATTGACGATAAATTACCAAACACTTATGTACTAACACTATGAAAAGTATTGTACTTAATCCTTAATTTTGTGTGGCTGTTCTCAAACTTTGGCAATAAACAACAGTTAGAAAGTGGAGGTTCAAATACATACCAAATCATCATTTCCATTCATATTAGAAACTATACTAGGTATAATCTATATCAAAGTATTTGAAGCTGTTTTCACCTTGAAAAATAAGAAGATATTAGACCTTGTTAATCTTTTTAAAAAATCATGGTTTTATTAATTTTAATTGTCAAGCAGAGGCAAACACTGTCTGATTTTCCAGAAACTACAGTTGGCTATAATATTTTACTAAGAGTGTTTCAGCTTAATTTTTTTTTTTTTTTGAGACAGAGTGTTGCTCTGTCTTCCTGGCTAGAGTACAGTGGTACCATCACAACTCACTGCAACCTCAAACTCCTGGGCTAGAGCTATCCTCCTGTTTCAGCCTCCCAGTAGCTGGGACTACAGGTACTTGCCATCGCGCCTGGCTATTTTTTTCCATTTTTGATAAGGACGGGGTCTGGCTCTTGCTCAGGCTGGTCTCAATCTCCTGAACTCAAGTGATCCTTCTGCCTTGGCCTCCCAGAGTGCTACAGGCATGAGCCATGGATCCCAGCCATCAGCTTAATCTTGATGGAAAATTACCCAAGAAATTAAATATTCAGTAATTTTTCTACAGACAGTAGACAATTAGAAAAACATGTATATGTGACATTGCTTAGTTTAGCAACCTGCCAAACATACCGTGTAATCTTACAATGGAAGAAAAAGGGCAAGGTCACTCTGGCCTTTACCACTTGCTGGCAAAGCTGTTGACCATACACAACACTTTAACAATGAACTGGGCGTTCCAGAAAATAAGTACTTAGTGTGGGGAAGAGAGGTAATATGAGGCTGTGTGGGAAATGATTGTGAACAGAATCTGCTATACTAATGCAATTTCTTTTGGTATAACTGTATGATTTACAGTATGTGAAAAGATCACAATGAATTCAAACTAAATCAGTACTATGCAGAATGCTTTATTAAAATACAGGTTTGTGTCAAAAAATAAGTTGGTAGTGACATTAGAAAGTGAGTGTTTCTATTTTAGGAGTAGCTGATCATAATTTCAGGACTTCTTTTGCTACCTTTCTCAATAGACACATACCAACTTCTAGGGCCCAAGCTTTCTCTGTGCATTTGTACGTAGCTACAAATGTGTGTTCCTATTTTTATGTTATTTGTTTTTTTTACTGGTATTTCTTCTTCATCACCCTTCTACAATGTTCCATCCACCGCCTCTTCCGTGTATCTGAAAACTATCCAGTCCCATTCTAACCATTTCCTTCCCATTCTTCATTCGAATGATGTCATAAAAGTAATGTGTACATACAGAGTCTCTCTGGAAACTCATGCAACAAACCACCGTAATGATCCTATCTTTGGCAATGAAGAAAACTTGACTATATGAACAATGCTTATAATTAGCAGACACCCAATTCACTTTTAGATCTAGATTTCATTTGGTAAATATGCAGTCCTAAGAAATATTACATGCACTCAAATGAAATTATTTCAATTTGGTTCTATATAAAGTAGAATCCAATAAAAGAAATTGAATGTAAAAATACTCATTTGAAATGTGTGTGGATATATTTTCCTGGATTTAAAAGAAACAATCAAAGTGCTACAGTTCTGGCCGGGCGCAGTGGCTCACGCCTGTAATCCTAGCACTTTGGGAGGCCGAGGCGGGTGGATCGGTCAAGGTCAGGAGTTCGAGACCAGCCTGAGCAAGAGCGAGACCCCGTCTCTACTAAAAATAGAAAGAAATTATCTGGAAAACTAAAAATATATATGTTAAAAATTATCCGGGCATGGTGGCACATGCCTGTAGTCCCAGCTACTCAGGAGGCTGAGGCAGGAGGATTGCTTGAGCCCAGGAGTTTGAGGTTACTGTGAGCTAGGCTGACGCCCCGGCACTCTAACCAGGGCAACAGAGTCTTTTTCTCAAAAGAAAAAAACAAAAAAAGTGTTACAGTTCTTGTAGAATTTGTCTAACAGGTTTTCCAGTTTTTACCAGACCCACCCCCCTACAGTGGGGGAGAGGAAGAAACAATCAAAATACAAATTCTGAAACTCCCAACAATTACAGTAATATTTTTTATTACTAGTTCAGTTTCAATAGCATGTGAATGATCATTTCCTTGGGAAAAACTAGCACTTGAAAACAATACCATCATCTGAAAACCTGCCTTTCCTTGGACAAATAATACGAATTACTAATCTCTAATATGAAAAGTCTGTGGGAAGTTAATTTCAGAACTGAAACGACTAAAAAACCATGGTGAAGGGATTCATAGTTTCATGGCCTGAAATGCTGGCAACGTTCCTGGATCTATGCAGAACCTTCAGAATTATTAATAATGTTTTAAAAAGTGGTTCTGGAACAAAAAATTCAAATTCTACTCAGAAATACAAAACAGATCTTTTTTTCTATTCATCTTGCTTTTCATATTGTTTCATCTGATTCCAATTTTTGCAATTTAAAATCCATTATATACAGCATTAGAGTCTTTTTCACCTGTTCTTGTGCTTTAAGCCAAAATTTAACTCCAATTATTGGCACTGAGGCTGTCTTTTAATGTTCCAAGTGTCTCCAGTTTCAAAGGCAGATATAGGAAAGGTGAGAGATTGACAACTAGGGAAAGGCACTGCAGGAGAATTTCCACTTGTTCTTTAAGCCACAGCTCAAAGGTTACCTCTTAAATAAAGCTTTCCTGGACTTCTCCACCCTTCCAGTGTGCTGGCTGTATCCTCCTCGTAGCTCCTAACTTCCCCAGGTGTTGCTCTCCCACTACGCCGAGCTCAGAGTAGGCTGATCTGATTCTTATTTGCAACTGCAGTGCACAGAACATTGATCATGACCCAGTAGAACTGTCAATCAATGTTTCTTGAATACATTTCAGTGATTGTTGAAAGGATAATGAATAAAAAGATCTGCAAAGTATTGAGTATCTCTTCATACACTTAACTAAAAGTGGGCATCTGAATCATTCTTCAAGTGAATACTGAAGAATGGTTGAATATCCAAGTCTGAGTGAGTCAGAGAGATTAAAACAAAATAAAACTTATGAACCTGGTAAAGAAGAGTTTTCAAGTTAATACGGGGGTATACTTTGTGATTTCCATAAAAAAACTTGCTTTGTAGTCTTTCTTATTTCAATGGTTTTCTATTATTTGGGGGAGTATGTGGTTATTGGTGAATACTCTTAATTGTAAGTAACAGAAATCATCTCAAACAAACTTAAGTTAAAAGGAAGAATCTATTGTCTCACAAAAGGGTGGTGGAATTGCTGGCCTGGAGCCTCAAACAGAGTCAGAGTTCTCTCTCTTTCTTTCTGCATTTTGTTTGTTGTCTTTCAACAACAGATGGGTTTTTTCCTTTCTTTACCCACCTAATGGAGAGAGTGACCATATACCAACATTGGCTTCACACTCCGATATTTCCATCCCCAGAGGTGAAAGATGTCCTTTCTCACAAGTTCTAGATACCAAATCCCAGGAAGCATTTGTGTAGTCTAGTTTGGATTCTGTGTCTACTCCTGAATCTGTCACTGAGGACAGAGATGGTTGTATTACCCGGGGTTGCATGCACATCTTTCAGTTGAATCACAGGCAAGCTCTATTGACAGAAAAAGATGCTGATGATGTGCTCAGATGATGGTCTTTGGAGACGTGTCACATTTTTCCTTTATTTGCTTGTAAAGAACCTCTCAATAATTCCGACCTAACTGAAAAGAATTTGTTCAGTTCTCCACCAAGATGGCTAGTTAGCTCAACATACCAGCAGAGGCTATCCTTGGTGGTGGAGATGGCTCCAAACGGAGACTGGTAAAGAGAGAGCACACGGAATAGAGGCACATGGAAAAGTGAAAATTTGAGTCACAGAGAGCTAGGAAGCAGGGATTCCTTCCACCAAAGGTTCCTACTTACAGGGCATAATAATGCCAGGGCGCTGCTTACTATAACCTCAGATACTAAGGGAATATTATAAGGAATATGGACTGCTCAAAATATTGCTCATCAAAGGGCATTAAATAATTGATTTCTGCACCTTGTATTCTGAATTTAACCTAATGAAATGTTGTGATATATAGAGAGGAAAAAGGTAAGTCATCAGCAAAAATGTTCTCAGGGCTTTTTCAAACTGATTACTGTCACACTGACAAGTAATGGGACTAAGCTTTGAAACTATAAAGATAAATATAGCATGTATTTAAGTGTTTTGAACTAAATTTTACTGAATTTCAACTTTTCCCGAGTTTATATTCTTTAAGAGTAACCAGTTTTTTTTTTTTTTTTAAGACTCCAAGGCAGAATGGTGTGCTATTTTGCATACCTGGCAGAATAGAGTGTACTAAGACTTTTCTGCTTATTTTTAGTCATCTACTGGAATAGTTTTTTCACATTTAAAAAGTCAACTTTACTGTAACTCTCATACTGTGAAATCTTTCACTAAATCTTCCTACTTAACAGATTTCCTTAACATTCCATTAGTAAGAATGATAAAATCAGAGCATAATTACATTCATTTTCAATTCTTTGCACACAAGTCTTGACTAGTATGTGGATAAGCATTTAAAGCTACTCATTTTCTATGGGAAAAAGGTTGTTTTAAGAAAAATAAGTGTCCTGTGCTGCTCTTATATGACATTTAGTAATCTACTTGGACATACAATCTACCTGTGTTATCAAAATTGAGGCATTAGAATGATTGATTTCTTGCAATACATTTACTTTTTCCTATTTACAATATTAAAAAGAGTAAGCATACATCAAGATAAACTAAGTCTATTTCCTCAAATATCTATGTTCCTAGGATCTTAAGGAGATAATGCTTTAACTTATATGAAGTTCTCTAATAATGGAAACCCAAGGCTCTTCTAAGTGATATTTTGTGTATAAAAAAGACATTTACCTTTATGCGAGTAGCTTTTCTTGCAACTCTGGCATCTATAGGTTAGATTTATTTCTGTGGACAAGACTTGTTTACTCATTACTTCCTTCAGCAAGTATTTCTTACACAATTATTAATTCTGCAGAGCACATTATTCAAACCCCAAGGGCAACCTAATCTGTAGTCTGTAATTTTCTTTTAAGACCCTGAAGCCATTGATTCAGTCATGATATTGATATATTAACAATAGTTTCTCATTTGCGAATATGAGAAATGACCAGATATCACTGCTGGGCCATGTTTAACCAATTCGTATAACTAGGATGGTTTTGATTTAGTTCACCTGCATGTTATAGAAAGAAAACAGAATGTTTTCTTTGTATAATGATTTTACTTTATACAAAGCAGTTTCATATCTTTTAGTTCATCGTGATCTCATGACAAGCATGTGAAGTAAACAGGGAGAGTGTTATAGGGACTCCTTTTGCTGATGAGCTCAGAGAGACTAAAGGAATTGCGAGGTCGTGAAGCAAGTGAACAGGAACGCCGGATCTGGAGATAAGCTGTCTAAATCCAAGATCATTCTTCCTGAAAGCCCGTTGGGTGACATCAGTCAGAGAAAAGGGCAAAACTTTAGGTTCAGGACCACATCATATTGTTTTTTTTTCTAGTTCATAAACTCCAAAGGACTCGGGTAAACCTGGAGAATAGTTAAAATGACCATTTCCTCGTTAACTCAAATTCCAAGGTGATACAGTGGGTCTAAATATAGCACTGTTTAAAGGAAAGATTTTTATGAATTCCAGTGAAGCTCTTGAAGACTACTGTCTTTGAGTCATCTGCTTTTCTTGTTTATTTGAATTAAAACATCTATAGTCACTCCCAGCAAAATAGGCTCTTTTCTCTTGAATTTTAAACTATGTCACTGATTAACTATAAAGATAGAATTACTTCTGAGGTCAAAATGAACCCTTGAGATTTGGTGGTTCATTGCATTCACTTCCTTTAAAATTCTAGAAGGTCATGCTTATGAAATTTCCTTAACTTGAGCTAAGTTACTTGATATGGAAAATAAACTGCACTAATCAAATTCTTTAAGTCTCCCTCTGTTTCCCTATTTGGGCAACCTGGAAGTCATGTCAGTTAGATTATTTAGGACTCTAGTATTGTGACTGGCAGAAGACCTAAGGAGTTTAAACAGAGCAAAATGAAATGAAAAAGCCACATCAAATTAAAAATCGAAACGAATGAAAACACTAGCCATTCTGAAACCTCCCTCCACTAAATGCATTTTATATTCAGGCTTGTATTTTATTTCTTTCCACACTAATAAAAAATACTGAGTTTAAAACGTGCTCCTTTTTCTCGGCATGCGTACTGTAATGGAGCACTAATGAGCAGCAGAATTGCAGGACTGGAGTCGTCTATTTCCCTTCTAGGGGCAGTCATTTCTCGCCACAGATCCTTTTGGGAGAAGGTGATATTAACAAGTCATTTAATAAAGCGCATGTAATGCCACGCATAATGCAATTTTGACTATTGTAAGAAACTGGAGCAGCAGTCTACCGACTGCTAATTAACTCCTTAACACATAAAAGAAATATTAAGTATTTTTTCCTTACATCACAAATGAAATCTAATCTAACACCAAATATTTCAGCGTGCTTTATAAAGACCTTTTCTTCAACAAATCTTATCCTGCACCCTTCTTGAAATGAATGGAAATCATTTTCAAATATTTACTATATATCAAATACATCCCTGGCCATGCCATCTATGTCTAAAAGGGAATGGTTTGATCATTTTATTTTTTTTCTGGACATTCTATAAAACATATTATATATCTAAACCACTATAAAATATCACTCTTGCAACATCGCCAATTTCAAAATGCTCTGTTGAATAGTTCATCGCTAGTGTTTTCCATTTCCTTTCTTGATCCTCTTTGAGAATCAGCCAAGCGAATGCTAGCTAAATTTATTTGCATTTATTAATGTGTCTTAGCCTGAACATTTCTTACTGAAAGGAAATCACAGGGCCAGAAAGAATAAAACCCAGTTCTTGGCTGAAGCTCCAACAGCATGGGGGTAATATCAGATGAAAAATAGAGACTGAGGGAATGTAAACGCTAGTTTATTCAGTTCAACTGATTTTCTTCCTATTAAGGTGCATTCTGTTAGATAGTTTTCCTCCCACTTACTAAATAGCTAAGCCCTGACATCATAAAGAAAACTGCAATTCACATCACTAAGGATAATGTCACCCAAAGATAGCTTGCTATTTTAAATAATATGGAAACTGCATTGGGATGACAGATAAGTATAACAATCCATTTTATTTTTAACTGCCTTTGATGTGTTCCAGACTTTGAATATTCAGACAGAGGAATAATGGAAAAGTTATTTTTTTTCCCCTTAAATCACACCTCCACACCCCAAACTATTATTCCCCCACCCTCACCCCTGAACTTTTTGAACTAAATTGATGATCTAACTCTTTTTTTCTTGCCAGGAGAATAGTCCTGGGCTGAGTTCCAGAAGATCTCAGATCTTCTAGAAGAGTTTCTAGAAGAGTACTCCCAGGTATATTTCTAAGCAATATTCCTTCTCTTGTTGAGCAAAGTTGGAGAAGTGAAAGCTCCCCCCCGGGGCCATATCAAATCAAGTTTAGGGTCGAGTACTGAGATGCTCTGTCATTTGTCATTGGCTCGCCATCTGTGAGCATTCATGCTGAAGTGGCTTCCCACAAACCAGCAGTGGGAAAACCAGGATTAGACGTACAGCTCGTACTTTCCAGCTTGTATCACCCTTTGAAAAGGAACCAAGATCTTAGCCGGGATTTTCCAATAACACCATTGTTAAATACAAAATGTATATGTATTATTCCTCCAGTGAATCTTTCTACAGGGGAACAAGAAGTAATGGGCCACAACAGTCATTACTGCCTGTCTGTTTAAAGAACTCCATTAGCCATTTTAGGGCAGGCACGCTAGCAATAAATTCTCATAGTTTTCATTCTTAGAATGTCTTGACTTCCTCTTCATTCCTGAATGATATTTTCTCCTGTTATAGAATTCTCAGTTGACAGTGCTTTTCTTTTAGTACATGAAAAATGTTGTGCCACTTCCTTTTGGCCTCCATGGTTTTAGATGAGAAATTTGTTGTAATTCAAATTATTATCTCTTATAGATAA
>CAUYSK010059641.1:0-22962 GCA_963575035.1 Avahi laniger | reverse complement strand
TCACTGTGTTGCCCGGGCTAGAGTGCCATGGCGTCAGCCTAGCTCACAGCAACCTCAAACTCCTGGGCTCAAGCGATCCTCCTGCCTCAGCCTCCCAAGCAGGTGGGACTATAGGCATGTGCCACCACACCTGGCTAATGTTTTCTCTCTACATATATTTTTAGTTGTTCAGATCATTTCCTTCTATTTTTTAGTAGAGACGGGGTCTCGCTCTTGCTCAGACTGATCTCGAACTCCTGACCTTGAGCGATCCACCCACCTCCGCCTCCCAGAGTGCTAGGATTACAGGCGTGAGCCACCGCGCCCGGCCGGTTTTTGTTTTTCTAATGTACAATAAAAAAATTTTCCTGGTTCTAGCAAAAGGGTTAAACAGACCTTATTATGCCTTTCCACCCACAAGCACCTAAATCCCTGTCTATTTAACCCAAATCATGTTTCACCTGATTACAAGTAGTGATATTATAAGTTTCTCAAGTCATTAAATTCAGCTACAGTAAAATATCACTGGCTCTACATATGCCTCAGAGGGCTTTGCAAAGCACTTTAAGTAGAAGAAAACAAAACAGTCAAAAGTCTTTCTGATTGTTGCTGAGAAACTGTCCATTTAAATTGGTTTAATCTTTTTAAAAACACATCAAACTTCTTACACGATCTAATTTGCTATCCAAAATTCTTTTTAGTTAGGACACTCAAAATAGCTTGGAAATTTGTCATATCAGGGCGGGTTTCCTTGGGTGCTTTTTATTAAAAATAATCCATCTTTAATACTTCCTCATGTTTGTTTCATTCATTTCTTATTCACTCTTTTTTTTGGATCTATTTAGTTTTTAAACTTCAGTGATAGCTGGAAGGTGCTTTAGATGATTCAAATGGCAATCCCTGAATGTATTTACCTCCTCTGTTACTGGCTATAAACATATTTTCTGATGGCCTATACTATGAAAAGAACCAGAGGGAATGGTAGAACAATGGGCAAATTTATTAATATTGTTTTACTTTGTAATTCTGATCATTAGAAAAAAACAACACAGCCCCTCTCTGCAGTCACAAGTGCAGACACAAATGTGCTCAGGAGGTACACGGGATAGAGACTCGCTGTTCTTCCAATGGTCCATTATCGATCACACTGTTTATTGACTATTCCATCATTTCCTAAGTTGAGAGAGTGTCATTTTTATAGTACAAAGTAGTCTCTTCTTTATCTGTGGTCTCACTTTCCACGTTTTCAGTTACCCGTGGTCAACTGTGGTCTGAAAATATTACCTACAATAAGATAGTTTGAGAAAGAGACCACATTCACATAACTCTTATTACAGTATATTTTTGAAATTAGTCTTCCTTAAAATTAGTAATCACTGTTAATCTCTTATGGTGTCTAATTTATAAATTAAACTTTGTCATAGGTTATGTATGTACAGGAAACAGCATATATACAGGGTTTGGTGCTATCTGTGGTTTTAGGCACTCACTGGGGATCTTGAACTGTATCCCCCCCCGTGGATAATGGGGGAATACTGCATTAAAATTTTTTCTGTGTCTGCATTCTCCATTCTGTTCCATCAATTTGTCTGTTTTACTAGCTTTAGAATGCATTTAGGATCTGGTAGGGCTAGACTTTCCTCATTATTCTTCTTTTTCGAAATTTTCCTGGTTATTCCCCGATGATGGGTTTGAATGTCCTGAGTCCTGTGTTTCTGCCACGTTCTGTTTAAATCAATATGAACCGCATCTGCTTGGGTCCTCCCAATAACAAATGGTTCCTCAAAAGAGACTCACAGCCAGGCCTTAACGAATGGGCTCATTTCCTTTCCGTTTTCTTACTTGGTTCGATACAAAAACATAGCTACAGAAAGTAAATACTTCATACCCTCTTCGCCACACCCAGGAGCTTAAAATGCAACATTCGATTAAAAGCACTGTACCTGAGCAATGGTCTCTGGGTCCAGCGGCTTGTGGTCATTGAAGCCCGTGTACTGCCCTGATGATGTGGACCTTCTAATGGGAGGGCTGTCGATCTTCTTGAGGGAGTCGTGCCGGCTAATGTTGGTCAGGCTGCCATGGCCGGGCCGGCGCCTCCTCTCAGGACTGTCATTGTTGAGGCCACGGTTCTGCAGCAGGCCCCGGGGGTGACTGGCCAGGCTTGGGGACCCCAGGTCAACTGAGGAGTTGGACAGGGCATGTGGGGGGTGAAGGGGGCAATGGCCATCACTGGTCCTGCCAGGACGCCTTACTGGAGGGGGTGGCTCTCCTCTTTTTCTTTGTCTAGACAGCCACAGAAAGATAGAGAGAAAATAGCTTATCAGTTGGGTAATACTGCGAGGCTGAGTTTATTATTTATTTGTTTTTATTTTTTCTTAGAGACAGGGTCTCACTTTGTCACCCAGGCTGGACTGCAGTGGTGCCATTATAGCTCACTGTGACCTTGAACTCCTGGCCTCAAGTGCCCCTCCCACCTCGGCCTCCCAAAGTGCTGGCATTATAGGCATGAGCCACTGTGTCCAGCCGGAAGTGGAGGTTTAGAAGCCTGACTACCAGACTCCACTTACCTGGCTAAATAGCCATCAGAATGGCGGTCTGTTGGGGAGTTCATGTCCTTGGATGAGGACTTGTCTTCAGTGACTGGCCCACTACTGGCCTCGCTGTCAGCTTTTTGGCTCAGAGTGTCTGAAAACGTGTCATCCCTAAAACAGTAAAAGTCAAGAATGAGGGTCTTTTGCTAGATGAGTGGAGACAAAAAATAAGTGATGGTATTTATGCATGTAAGTCTTTCTTTTACTAATATGATTTTTTTCATTATAAAAACAATACAATTTCATTGTAGGCATTGGAAATTTCAGTTATACTAAATAGAGAAATAATAATCACCCCTAATATAACATCCAGAGACAACTACTATTAGAATTTTAGGAAATATCCTTCTACACCTTTTTTCCTATGCCTGGGATACATATCTGTGAGTGTGTACATACATACGTATAGTATTATATTTATACTACAGTCGCGTGTTGCTTAAAGAGGATGTTCTGAGAATGAGTTGTTAGGTGATTTTGCTGTTGTGTGAACATTACAAAGTGTACTTACATGAATCTAGATCGTATAGCCTACTACACACCCAGGCTGTATGGTATAGCCTATTGCTCCTAGGCTACAAACCTGTGCAGCATGTTACTGTACTAAATACTGTAGGCGATTATAACACAATGGTAAGTATTTGTGTATCTAAACATAGAATAGGTACGATAAAAATACAGTATTATAATCTTATGAGACCACTCTTGTATATGTAGTTTATTGTTGACTGAAACACCATTATTGGTACATGACTATAAACTTATATGTATTTATTTTATATATTTTAAATATATAGTTTATATAAAATATATTTATTTATATTTATTTTATTTATTTATTTTTTGAGACAGAGTCTCACTCCATTGCCCGGACTAGAGTGTCGTGGCATCAGCCTAGCTCACAAGCAACCTCAAACTCCTGGGCTCAAGCAATCCTTCTGCCTCAGCCTCCTGAGTAGCTGGGACTACAGGCATGCACCGCCACGGCCAGCTAATTTTTTCTATGTATTTTTAGCTGTCCAAGTAATTTCTTTCTATTTTTTAGTAGAGACGGGGTCTCACTCTTACTCAGGCTGGTCTTGAACTCCTGAACTCAAATGATCCACCTGCCTCAGCCTCCCAGAGTGCTAGGATTATAGGCATGAGCCACCGCACCCGGCCAATTTATATTTAGATACTTTAGATAAATGACTGCATGTCTATATACACACATATAACATTTCTTGGATTCTAAGCTACACATTTTAACATTTCTAAAATTAAGCTGAATCATTTAGTCACTATATGTTTTGTGTGGTACATGTCTCTTTTCCTTGAAATACTACTTTTAAATTGGCAATGTATTATGAAATACTATACTCAGAAAATAGGGATTATATTGTACATATTATTTTGTAATGTTTCTTTCATTTAATGTATTATGACCATGTTCCCATGTCTTTAAGTATTTTTGAAATTAGAGTCTTCTCCTCAGCAAAATTTAAAAAAAAAGCCTAGAGATGATTCCCTTAGACTTTAGGTGAGTATCCTCCTGCTTGGGAATCTGGAATTGAAACAGGAGACAGGCATCAAGAGACGAGCACTGCTGTTTTTGGAATTACCAGCATCACTTAGGATCTTAAAGCCATTCTCTGCACAGGCTATTTTTCTAAGAATCTGAAAGCTTCAAAAGATGTCCCCCACTAGTTCTTGCTCCAAACCTCTTGGTCCTGAAGGACTGTTAGCAAAGAGCCACTGTGAAGAACTATACCCAGTTCAGAAGTTTTATCTCTGGATTCCCTTTTGCTCCTTTCTCACAAGACCACAGTCAGTTTAAGAACAGTGGCTGGAGTCCTCTGCTGGGAGCACTCGGGCAATCAGCGTTGAGACTACTCACATATCCTGCACCACTATATACTGGTGGGGCACAAGCCCGTCAAGCCCGTTGTGCCTGCCTTCCCACCAGTCCTCGGACGCGCGGTGATAGAGCAGCAGGGAGGCACCCTTCTTGAAGGACAGTTCTCTGGCAGACCGCCCCACATAGTCAAATTTGGCTATTGCTTCGATTGGCTCACATTCTACAAAGAACACACCAGAAAACAGAGACAAACAAGGTTGTTAGGAAGGCGTGATACACTATCTGAAAAGGTCTACATGAGGTTTAAGTAATAAACAAGGCCATTTTCATATGCAGACTGATCAGAGTAATCAACCAATCACCAAGGCAGATGAAAATAGAGGCTGTTTTAAAAGACAGGAAAACATTCTTTCGCTGTCATCAATTTTTCAGGCAAAGAAAAAACTGAATATTGGATCTCAATTTCCATAGCCTCTTACTAGAGATATGACAGTCTAATAAAGAATATTTTAAACTTTGCAATATGATACATAAAATCTCTCCTTGTGTTCTAATATCCTCCAAAATTGCTACAATATTATTTGACATTGATGGATGACATTCACGGAGTTTCCTTGCAACATGTTTATACCATTTATAACATGGAAAAAAACTACTATCCCAGAACACTACGAAGTTCATGCTTTATTAGCTAATTTAAAAAAAAAATCAAGTAAAATCACCATAATAAATACTATTTGAATACATTTAATTTCCTCATGTGCTTTTTTGGGTACCATAAAATCTTTAAACTACTACCAACAGTAATGACAACTTTTTCTGTAGTATTAGTAACAAATTTTGGATCTTGACTATGAAACGAGTATATTTTAAACTGCCCTTTACCCAAATTAAAAAACCAGATTAGGCCAGGTATGGTGGCTCATGCCTGTAATCCCAGCACTTTGGGAGGCTGAGGTGCTGAGGCCAGGAGTTCAAGACCAGCTTGGTTGACATAGTGAGACCCCATCTCTACAAAAAATAAAAAAAATTAGCTCATCATTGTGGCCCGTATCTCGAGAGGCTGAGGCAAGAGAATCGCTTGAGGCCAGGAGTCTGAGGCTGCAGTAAGCTATGATCACACCACTGCACTCCAGCCTGGGCAACTGAGTGAGACTCTGTCTCCAAAAAAACCTCATGAAAAAACAAGCCTCCCCCCAAAAACACCAGATTAAAAGATTTGATTTTCTAGGGATCAAAATATATTCCAGGGAATTATGGTGAACGAAAAAAGCCAATCTCAAAAAGTCACATACCATATAATTCCGTTTATATAGCATTCGTCGAATGACATAATTATAGAGATGGAGAATAGATTGGTGGTTGCTAGAGGTTGGAGTGGGGGAGGGGATAGGGGAAAGTGGCCATGGCTATAATGGGGAGCACAAAGGGTCCTTGTCACGGAACTGTTCATAACCTTGCTATGGTTGTGTGATAAAATCTATGTGTGTGATGAAACTGTATAGAACTAGGCAAACACACACACAAAGGAATATGTGTAAAACTGGTGAAATATATAGTGAATGGATTGTATCATTCTATGATATTATGGTTTCATAATTGATGGAAACTGGGAAAAGGATATATGAGATCTCTCCGTATTATATCTTACAACTGCATGTGAGTCTACAATGATCTCAAAATAAAAAATTAAAAAAAAAAAAGATACCAAACTCTGGGCCTAGAACCGGAATGCAGCTCTGATCTAATTCTGACCACAAATATTGAAAGCAAACAAGAGGAACAAACTAAACTATAAGAGGTGCTTTTTTGTGATTCAGCTTATTGCAAAAGCCCCTCAATTTGAGGCCTTATGATCTTTCCTCCCCTCTCCCAGCAACGCCTCATTCTCAGCCCTGCTGTCAATCAGAAAGGGCCAGATTATTGACTCATATCTGTGCAATGAACAATACCTCATTTGCTAAAAACTGAACATGTATTACTTTCCAGATACTCTAGGATATATGCACACATATTAGATTAAAACCTGCCTATCTGTCAAAAATTTTTCAGGAAATTGTCTTTTATTTCCCTTGGTAATAAACCTCCCCATTTAAGAGTTTATTCTTTCTAAAGTTTATTGCAATATCTTCAATGTCTGTTGTGCTTGTATGTTATAACTGCATAAGAACTTCTTGGAGAGACAGCTGGGCTTCTTTCTTACTTGATGAATTCAGAATTCTCTGGGACATTATAAGGCAAAAACATAAAAACCAACAAACATATTGAAAAAACTTAAGTGTTATCTCATATTAAGGGCCTGGGTAAATTTCAGCTGAAGATTTTAAATAAAGACAAAGAAAAATGCCCCATCTTTTTGCTAGTGGATAATGTTTGAGATGAATAATATTTCATATTGCAGAATCACAATATTATAATCTGCATGTAGGATATTTCTTAGCAAAGTAGTGGTAAGAATAATTTTTAAAACAGTAGCTTAAGTCCTTTAGCAATTGAGTATAAATTTCAGAACATGTTAATACTCCAGTGTTCCCCCTAAAATTATAATTTATTAAAACAATATAAATAGCAGCTTTATTAAATATCTATGAGTCTGCCTCATAGAGGAGGGAATATAAATTTACATTTAAAGGGAATGACTTTATAGTTTGTTCTAAACTTGAAGATAAAAAATAAATCCTGGTTGACCTGAGATGACACGCCAAAATTTGTACCCCAGTTCTTCCTGGGGGACAAAAATAAAATGTCCATGGAGGAATGAAGACATGCTAATTTATGAAAAAGAACTTTATAACATAGAATTTGCAAATTCCTGTGTGAACACACCCACATATTTATACTTGGCTTTTGTAATAATCTTAAAAGATACTAGCACATGATATGGTATACAATCTACATCATGATGTCAAAGAGAAAGAAAGAATCATTAATGTTCTTTAATGCCATTCAACCATACACTGTCAATGTTGGCCAAGGGCTCTTTAAGACTATTTAACAAAAATGTACATATTTTATTATAATTTCATAATCACGACTCTATGATTGTCATCCCTTCTATCTTTTTGAAACAACTAACAGGATCATTAAACTTTGCTTATTTTATTCAAGTGTGGACAGGTTACGAAAGAATGACCAGATAAATCAGAAGAACATTTTATTGGTAATCCTAGTACATCAACTAGTAATTCTCAGCAATTTCATTATTATGATTCTTTCTACTCCCACGAGAGCCATGTCGCATTCAAGTGTCAATCAGTAAGCTATTTACACACATTTTATTCTAGTCATTGGAGAGCAAATCAATGTCAGGGCACAGCACACCACACCCCTTTCATACAGAGAGCCTCACAGTCCTCTGAGGTCCTGCAGGGACTTCTGAGATTGTTGCTACTGCTGATATCAATAACATAATACTAAGAGTGTAACATGATCACTGAGTTTTCCTGCATGGCTATTATTTTGTGCAAAAGGGAAGAAGATTCAGCAGAACTGATTCTCTGACTGCCTGATGCTGTCAAGTCTTACATTTCCATTTCTTGTAATTTTATATAAAATGTTAGTATATCACATTTTCTCTTTGGGGCCTTCCTGTCGCTGACACTTTTCATCCTAGATCTGTTCCCTACTACCCTTGCAGAGGATGGTTTTGTGTTGTGGCAGTCTGTCTTTTGGAAACAAAATCTGCTCTCTCTAGTGATAGCATGACAGAGGAAAGAAAATACAATACAGGGGTGATCAAAAAGATAATCTACACTCCAGTTAATTTAGTTACAGGACTTTGGAGGTTGGCTGTGGGCAAGAATATCTGTCCTTTGTGAGCAATGTTTTTCTTTCTAGCAAAATCAGGTGAACATGATCAAAATATTGTTTAAAACACAGAGCACTCGGCAAAGCTTCTCTCTTATAGTCAAGAGGTAAGAACAACTGATAGATGGTACGGTCGTAAGATTGAATGTTGGCAAGAGAGATGGCTGGGGTTTTGTCCTGGCTTTTCTTGCCACTGGAGAAAGCAAGGAATCAGTTAAGAGAAGTCAGCAGTGAAAAACAAACAAACCACACAGAGAAACAAGGAAACGCAACGCAAAAGAAAAGATGGTGGCAGAGTAGGATTCAGAGATTTTCAAAAGTAACATCACAAAAATCGAAGCTCTTAAAGAATGTCTTCTAACTTAAGTTCAGAAAATGTCAATTTATCTTAACTTTTTAAAGGCACAAAGAAACTTTCTTCTTTAGCAGATGATGGACACTAGATACCCTAATTAACCTTCTGCTAAAAATCAATGAAAAATGTTGTATTAAAAAACCCACAACCTTTGTAATTGCATTAATAAGCTATCAAGATACTAAGAAATACTACAGAACAAAAACTCAATGAAAACGGAAACCCAGAGAGGTAAAATAGAACATATGAGTCAGATTTTGCCTTATGGGCATTTTCCTAGCCTGGTTAACTCAAGCTTTTAAGTTTCTCCACAAAAGCCTAAGTCCAGGGCCTGGTCAGCATGAGCAATCTAAGCCTTCCCACTCCTCTGCCATCCCCAGAGAATCACATTCTCAGTTTCAGAGTGAACTTCATTCTAGTGTTCTAGAAGTTTCCAGAACACTTCCAATTCTTCTAGAACATCTAGTTCCAGAAATCTTCTCTCCCTATAACCCTCCATACCTCTCCATAGATTGTACCCATCTCCCTAAACCCTCCACCTCCCTTTAAGGAAATAATCTCTCTTAAACCTTGGAACAAATCATCTCTGAGAATCCCAATCACATTCCAGTTCTCAGCTGGGGTTGCTATTTAAATTTACAATAACTGGGTGCTCTGAAAAATCTCAAGCTAAAAATTCAATGTTGTCCCAGGCTGGTTGGGTCGTAGGCAGAAATAAATGAAAACGCTCTCTGGAAGAACCTACCTTCAACTGAGCCTGAAGTGCCAAGAAACATGTAAAAAATTTACAAACACACTGGAAAATAAGACAATTAGTGAGAGCCAACAAAACAAATCTGGGAAGACATATTAGAATTATCAGTCACATAATCTGAAACACTGGAAAGTACTGATAATATAAGTAAAGAACAAGAGACTATAAAAAAAATGGCCAAATAGCAGAAAGAATGCCCAGTATAACTTTAGAAATAAAAAAATAATTAAAATAAAAAGTCAATGGATGTGTTTAAAGCAGATTAGTCACAGCTTAAAGAAAGAAAATAATTTGTGCATACATCTAAAGTAGTACTAAGAGAAAATTGACAGCCTTATATGTATATTAAAAAACGTGTTAAAAATTAATGCTGAGCATTATATTTAAGAAGTTAGA
The DNA here is from genome assembly GCA_963575035.1 of Avahi laniger. NCBI lineage: Eukaryota > Metazoa > Chordata > Mammalia > Primates > Indriidae > Avahi > Avahi laniger. The sequence goes on along the minus strand of CAUYSK010059641.1, from coordinate 13,243 downwards.
AAAAGAAAGGAAATGGTCTCTAAGGAGAAACACTGAAAGTTTATTGGGAGATATTAAATAACTGAAAATATGTTCATGGAGTAGAAGATTAAATATTCTAAAAGATATCAATTCTCTCCATATTAATACATGTAGAATCAGTACAACTGCAATCAAAATCCTAACAGGTTTTTAGGAGTTTGTTTAAGAATTTGAAAAACCGAGCCTAAAATTTAAGTGGAACTGCAAAGGCCCAAGAATTTGGGACAAAATCCGAGGTCTGGTTTCGCCAACTGTGAAGATTTACAAAAGGTATCAAAATTAAGACAGTGGTATAGGGATAGACAAGTAGACTAGTGGAAAGAACAGAGCCTGGGAAGAAATTCACACATAGAAGACACTTGATGTATGACAAAGATGTGGAGCAGTGGAGAAAGGACAATTAATACCAGAACAATTATAACAATTATGTATCCATATGGAGAAAAAAATGAACTGACCCCTACCTCACACCATACCCCAAATAAATTCCAGGTGGAATAAGGACCGAAGTGAGAAAAGCAAAACCTTAAAGGATTGAAAAGAGAGTATGAACCAAAGAAGACATACAAATAGTCAACACATATATGAAAAATGCTCAACATCACTAATCAACAGGAAAATGCAAATCAAAATCACAAATGAGATATCACCTCACACCTGTTAGGCTGGCTATTATAGAAAACAAACAAAACAAAAGATAACAAAGTGTTGCCAAGGATGTGGAGAAACTGGAGCCGTTGTGCACTGTTGGTGGAATGCAAAATGGTGCAGCTGCTTTGGAAAATAATATAGAGGTTCCTCAAAATTTAAAAATAGAAATGTCATATGATCCAACAATCCCACTTCTGGGTATCTATCCAGAAGACTTGAAATCAGAATCTTAAAGAGAGATTAGCACTCCTATGTTCATTGCAGCACTACTCACAATAGCCAAGCTGTGGAAACAACCTAAATGTACATGGACAGATGAATGGTTAAAGAAAATGTCATATATACATTCAATGGAATACTATACAGATTTAAATAAGAAATATTGTCACATGTGACAACATAGATAAACCTGGAGAACATTTTGCTAAGTGAAATAAGCCAGTCACAGAAAGACAAATATTGCATGAGTTTTCTTATATGAAGTATCTGAAATGGTCAAATTCATAGAATCAGAGGGTGGACTGGTGGTTGCCAGGGGCTGGGGGGAGGGAAAATGGGGAGTTACTAATCCATGGAATAAAGTTTCAGTCAAGCAAGGCAAGTCACCTCTAGAGATCTGCTGTATAACACTGTACCTTTAGTCAATAATAACGTTTTGTGCACTTAAAAATTTGTTAAGAGGTTAGATCTCATGTGAACTGTTCTTACCAAAATAAAATGAAATGCAAGAAGAGAATATGAGAGAATTATTTTCATTACCTCAGGGCACAGGAGAATTTCTTAAAGGAGATATAGAGTAAAACAACCATGAAGGAAGAGATTCATAAATTCAACTATTTTAAAATTAAGATCCTCTGTTTAGCAAAAGACATAATAAGCATATGAAAAGAAAAGCTACAGAGCAGAAGAAGATATTTGCAAAGCATATACCCAATAAAGGACCCCATCCAGACCCCCAAGGAACTCTTACAAATCAAATAAGAAAAAACTAAAGCCAAGACAAACCGAACTACACTAAACAAAAAGAACCCAAAGAACTCAATATAAAAATGGGCAAAAGACTTGATGGGAATTTCAAAAAGGAAGATATGTAAGCATACAAACATGCATACATCTTTATTAACCATGTCTTTCATTTTCTGTAGTCTGACATCTGGGGCATTGCTGACCCTGGAGGGACTGTCTTTCCAGGGTTAGCCAATTCCTAGAGTAAAAAACCCACAAACATGTTTTTCAAATATAAACCAACCAGCTGGCGCCAACAACCTCTCTTATCCGGCTCTGCCACTCCGGGCCACCGTTACCCTGCTCTCATCACCCCAGGGCCAGGTAACAGACAACTCGAGACAGCCTCTAAGCCCCAGAGCCTGCTGAAATGATTCAGCCTAGCCACCCCTGAACCCACTTACCCTGTCTCACTGTTCCTTCCTGTGGACACTACAGTGAGTTCCTCACTCTCCCTCTGCCTCCTGACAGATCCTGTGGCTTCCCCGTGTGGCCTGTGGTGCTGTGGCATGCCCCCTTCTCTTGGGAACGGTGAGGGACACCATCTTTTCAACAGTAGCTGTTTCCTGATCTGTTGGCCTAACTCTACCTCAAATTTCCCATCAATACACTATGTTTTAAAACAGCATCTTCATCAGTAATCAGAGAAGTACAAATTGAAATCATCACTGGATATCACTACACACTGACAATATTAGCAAAAATTAAAATATTTGATAGAATAAAGTGTTGATGAATATGTACAAATGAAATATGCTGCTGGTGCAAGTGTTATTATTACAACTATTTAATTGTATTCTTACAACCAATTATAATTGTATTATTACCATTGTATTATTACAACCATTTAAAAAAAACAGTTTGGCGATATGTAGTCAAGTTGAAGACATGACTACTCCTAGGTATATATCCTAGAGAAACTCCTGTACATTCGTTGTAGGAGACATGTTCAAAATGTTCCTAACAGTACAGCACTGTTCTTAATATAAAAAAAATACCTCACATTATTCATCAAGAACGGAACAGATATGTACAATGGAATATTATTAATATACAGTGGTAAAATAAAACAATTATAACTGCATGGAAACTGTGTGGATAAATCTCAGGAACGTAATATTAGTAGAAAAATCTCATGAAAAATATATATAGTATGAGTCCATTTATAGAAAGACCAAGAAAATAGGAAAGGAAATAAGAAACTGTTTAAAACACAAACATATAGTGGTTTACCCCTGGGGGTTACGTAAGGCAATGGGATCAGGGAAATGCAAAAGTAATGATATGTCCTTTTTTCTTAAACTTGGTGGTGGTTCCACAGGTTTTCATTGTAATATTTTTTATACCCTACACATATTTTATAAATATTCTTTTGGACCTACTGAATTATTTTTTTATTTTTTTATTTTTTGAGACAAGGTCTCACTCTGTTGCCCAGGCTGGAGTGCAGTGGTGCAATCATTAGCTCACTGCAGCCTCGAACTCCTGGGCTCAAGTGATCCTCCCACCTCAGCCTCCTGAGTAGCTGGGATTACTGGCATATGTCACCATACCCAGCTAATTGTTTTTATTTTTTTACATTTTTTGTAGAGACAGGGTCTTATTATGTTGCCCAGGCTGGTCTTGAACTCTTGGCCTCAAGCGATCCTCTTGCCTCAGCCTCCCAAAGTGCTGGGATTACAGGCGGGAGCCACTGTTTCCGGCCTCTGCTGAATTTTTAATACAAGCAATTGTTTATAATCAGGATATAAAGACAGGTTTTATAATAGCATGAGCACAGGGCATACCATCTTCGCTGGTGTGGGGCTCTGTCCCAGCATCTTGGTCCACTTCCTCCAATGTACCATGCTCACTGTATGGGCTGTCACTGTAGAATGGAAATGGAAATTCATATGAAATCAAAATGGAGAGATTCTGGAATGACAAAAGAGTCACTGGATAGTCTGTCAATAGAACGCTGGCATTTCTGTTGATTACCTGGTCCTATGGGTGTATACATATATATATGTGCATTCATCTTTGACTAGGTTACTTTACAAGTTGATAAAGACAGAAGTTAACTTGTAGAAAACTGATAGCATTACAAATAATTCTTATCCATAGAAATACAAATACAAATTGAATTCTGGTATAATTCTGTGCAATTAAGTATTGCCTTATGGATACACCCGTTTTTGCAAATTCATTTCACCATCCCTTTACTACATTATAAATTGATGGTTCTTTGACTTCTTCTTTGAACTGCTTGTAGCATCTGTACCAACTTTTCTTGACACACATTCATTTTATATCTATATGAAAATCATGATTTTATCCCTTTTCAAAACTTATCCCTAACACCACCACAACCTCTCCTCAAATGTGTGCCAATAAATGGAATGCATTGGTCTCTAATACAAACCTGATGTCACCATAAAAATTCATTTATATTTGTGGTGTTGGGGGTTGAGGATAACTTCTACATTGTTATGTTTCTGCCCAAAATGAGTAATACCCTTACAGAACATTATGTTTAAGAAGATGGACATAGTCAAGCTTATGTTTCTGGCTGCAAGATTATTATAGGGTTTTTACCCTGTTTGGAAAGAGTAGTGACCATAAAACGTCCTAGAATATGATACACCAAATGATATTGACTAGACGTCTACATACTTGCTTGTTGATGAAATGAACACGACAGCAGAGTTCACTGGTGTAGCCCTAATATTTGGAAATGCTAAAGATACCTTTGACACTGGGTCCTAAAATAAATATGATTATGAAAATAAAATTACGTATTTCAGCAGGACTAAGTTTTATTCATTTACCTTCCCAGAGTCAGGCTCAATCAAGACTTTGTACATAATAAGTACTCAAGTAAATACATATATATATATATATATTTCTTTTTTTGAGTCAGGGTCTTCCTCTGTCATCCATGCTAGACCGCAGTGGCATCATCATAGCCCACTACAACCTCAAACTCCAGGGCTCAGGCCATTCTCCTGCTTCAGCCTCCCAAGTAGCTGGGACTACAGGCACACCCATGTCCAGCTAATTTTTCTATTTTTTGTAGAGATGGGGTCTCCCTCTTGTTCAGGCTGGTCTCCAACTCCTGGCCTCAATCAATCCTACTGCTTGGCCTCCCAAAGTGCTAGGATTACAGGCATGAGCCACCTCCTCTGACCTAAGGTAAATATTTTTGAATTGAACTTCATGTGTAAAATTGCTGGATATCTATGGAACTTGAGGTTTTGAACTCCTGGCCTCAAGCGATCCTTCTGCCTTGGCCTCCCAAAGTGCTGGGATTACAGGCGTAAGCTATTGTGGCCGGCCCTCTTTGCTATTTTTTGTTGACACACAATAGTTGTATATATATTTGGGGTATATATGATATTTTGATATTTGTATATACTGTGTAATGACCAAATCAGGGTAGACAGAAAATCTATCACCTCAAACATTTATCTTTTTTTTTTTTTTGAGACAGGGTCTCTGTCATCCATCCAGACTGGAGTGCAGTGGTGTTATCGTAGGTCACTGTGGCCTTGAACTCTTAGGCTCAAGTAATCTTCCTGCCTCACCCTCAGTCTCCCAGGTAGCTGGGACTACAGGCGCACACCTGGGTTGAAATATTTTTCTTTGTGTTGGGAACATTATAATTCTTCTCTTCTAGCTATTTTGATATACACAATGAATTACTGTTAACTGTGAATTTTTTACTGAACTGTAGAATACTAGAGCTTATTCCTTCTAACTGTGTTTCTGTACCCTTGAACCAACCTCTCTTCATCCTCTCCTCCTTCCCTTCCCAGTCTTGGGTAACTGCCATTCTTTCTACCTCCATGAGATCTACTTTTTTAGTTCTCACATATGAGTGAGAACGTGTGATATTTATCTTTTTGTGCCTGGCTTATTTCACTTACCATAATGAATTTTATTACTGGGTATATATCCAAAGGAAAACAAATCAGTATATCAAAGAGGTATTTCCACTCCCATGTATGCTACAGCACTATTCGCAACAGCTAGGATACGGAATCAACCTAAATGTCCATCAACAGATGAATGGATAAAGAAAATATGATGTATATTTATACAATGGAATATTATTCAGCCATAAAAAAGAACGAAATTCTGTAATTTGTAGCAACATGGATAGAACTGAAGGCCACACTGCCATATTGAAAGATTTTTATCCCAACAATATATTAATATGATAAATTTGCTCAAAATGATCTCTACTACAATTGGTTAGAATAATATTTATTAGTAAGAGTGAAAATGAACATAAGCAAGAATGAAAATACATTTGGTTGATAGGCCTCCTGTGAAATGAGAATTTAAAAGTATTTTATATGGAACCAAAACTCTCTGATTCAGAATTAAAAATGAAATCTGTCAATTCAATCACTTATCTTTTCTTGATTTAATGCAATAATAAAAATGAATATAGTTCTATATAACATCAAAAACTTTATTCTCTACAGAAGCCATGATAGGGTAGATTTATCTAAAAAGATGTAATCCTTGGGTAAAAGAGAGGGATGAACATGAGTTTCCATAATGAAAAGTGAGTGCCGCCATGGGTCTTAGTATTCTAACTTATCTCAAGTGTTATTGCTTCTTCTTCTTTGTTTCTTTTCTAAATTGGAAGCATTGGTGGATTATGAGAAATTCTTTTTCCTAAATAAATTGGTATCTGTATTTCCACAATTTTGGGGGGAGGGAGGAGGACTAAAATTGTTAGACTTACCAGTAGTCATCACCAGCCATACATTTCTCATAAACAGGGCCATCCAGCTCTTTTGCATCTGGGAAAATAGTCTCATGGTGGACAATGATGGTTTTGACAATTTCATTCACGTGAGCCTGGCAAGACACTTGATCCTGTATTTCTGGGACAGGCATCAATGTTGGGCCAAAGCAAATGGCCAGATTATAGGGGTCCATCATGTTCTCATCACTGTACTGTGAAAGACTATAAAGGGAAGCAAGAAATGAATTACAGAAAACAAGGGAGAAAAAGAAAATAGATGTTTAAGAAGATATCTCATATTCTGAAAATGGGGATCTAAAATATCATATTTGGCTTTTATTATTATTAATAGAATAAAATGATATCCCATCCTATTTAGGGAACTCCAAAGATAGTACAATGACTTATGACCTGCAACTATTTAGGAACCGAGAGGGGAATATAAGTAATACTTGTTTAAGTAAGTGGAATTTTTCAAAGTCACAAGGGAGTTTAATGTAATATCCTCTACAATGGAGACCAGGGTGGAGTGAGTGAGTTTCATCTGTAAACCTTATGGTCAGGCTCTAAATACTGCTCAAGCAAATTTGGGAGAGACAGTAACGTAAAGCTTTATGAATGTCTTTAAAATTGTCCTCCCACTACTCAAAAATATCTCAGATTTTAGTTTTATCCTATAAATCTGGAAGAAAGCCTAGAAGAAAACAAAGTACCTTTTCTTTGTAAGTATTCAAAGGAAGTAAATAACAACTCCAGGCTTTATAATCTACTTTTGGGTAAAACTACCAACACGAGGTGACAACTGGTGTCTCAAAGGACATTATATGTGCAAAAGAAGGGGAAAAGAATCTTTAATTCTCTTAAAGAGAGAGATTTCCAGTTGTCTAGTATTAATTTCTAAATTCAATCCAATGGATATTTGTGAAATATCTTCACAGGTGACTCAAGATAAACCAGCTCTTTATTGCTATGCCTCTAACACAATGGCAAGTTGCTGTTCTTGGGAGAGTTTAGAGACGTTATCTTTCAGTGTATAGAATGTCAATCTTGAAAGGAAATGTAAAATCCAGGTGAACAGATGACAAATGGAAGGAGAAAAAGGAGACTCAACTACCTTTGTGAGATGATGACAGATACAAAGAACCTGAGCTATCACATGACATACTTCACCCCTTTTTCAGAAATAAGATAGTCCAGAAAGCAGAAAATACAAAAGCATAATTTTCATAGCTAACATATGTCCTCCCCTTCTGCCATTTCTCAAACATACAATCTTAAAAAAAAGTTCACAATAACAGCAAATGATGTTACGGACCATCCTGAAAGTGAACGCATCTTGAAAATGGAGATTCAGAATAAGAATGATCTAATTTTCAAAAGACACACTTCAGCTCAGTGGGGAGAGTCACAGTTAATCTTTCTGGGTCTTTAATTTAGTGCTGGCTTGAAATGCAAAAAACTTTATTTTAAAGTTTTGATTTTACAATAAAAAACAATAGCTAATCTTTCTTTCCCAAATCCCTGTCCCAGGCATCCTGCCCTAGAGGCTGGGCCCTTGCGTCTGCATGAAGGCAGATGCGGGCAGCTAGGGGGCATCCACTAGAAGCAGTGCCAGCTGTCTGACCCACGGTGCGTCTGCCATTCTGTTGAGGTGCATGTTGAGTCAGATTCAGGGGTTGAGAACTTTCTTAATTAACAGACTGCTTCCCTAGTCCATTATGATTTATTGGTTCACAATGGGTTTTGCTCAGGTGTGTCAAGAAAATTTGGTAGGAACAGCACGGAGAGGCCCGGTGGGAATGCAAGGCACACCATCGTAGTGGGGTGGGGACAAAGGCAAGCCTCTGAATTTTTACAACTGCCTGGGTGACCGGGTTTATTTAAAGGCAAAAACGTCCAGCATCTAACCTAAACACAGTTTAAACCCATCTCTCTAGATACCGCTTATTTCCAGTGTTGATTTCTGTGCACATGGGTTCCCACTGTCATTTGTGAATGTTTTGGGCACTTCAGGGTCAGCAGTAGAGTCCCATTCTGTATGGTTCCCTCCCAGCATTTTCCTACTGTATGATGCTTGGCTCCTGGGGTCAACCTGAGAGGGTATGATTTCAGGACTAGTCAGAGGGATTGTAACAAATCTCCATGGCTTTTAAGAACTCAGAATGTCCCGTGAAATAGAGAAGAGAAAATATCCCAACTTCAGAAAGGGAGGATCCATGCGAGGATGAGAAGGTTTTGCCCCAGGCTTATTCAATAAGTTGGCCCCCTCCCCCCATCTCTTTATTTCCAACTGCTTAACTGAAATGTTGAATAGTGAGGGGACTCTTAGATAGAACTTGGGGAAGATGTTCTTATAATGGAGCCCATATATCAGGAAGTAACATAACTGAAAATCCATTTGCCTAAATTAAAAAGAGTAAAGTTTCTTTGAAAATAATGTGATTTTTAAGATTTCTGTTATATTGTTCAAGAGAACATTTTAGAATTATTTACTTCTTGACAAGGTCTCACTGCGGTGAATTTGCAGGAGTTGTTTTTTGGATCTGTGTATATGTTTCACCTGTGATTTCTCTTCATCCCTGACTATGACATTAAAAATCACAGACATTTTCTGCACTGAGCAGCCGGTTTACATCATTTTGACAAAAAAAATTCACGACATTCATTCTGGATGGAAGTTGGAAAAACACATATTTCACTGAAAAGTATTATTTTTAGTAGTATTTGAATATTTTTGGTTTTATGGCCCCAATTTCTGCATCTGGGGTAGAGCTTTCATCTATCATACAATGACCTTGAGCTGCTGAGAAAAAATGTATCTTCAGTCTATATTCAATCTTTTTCTCTAGAACTCCACTGATAAATGGAAACCAATGTATATTGTACAGGATCCAAGAACAAGGAATTCGGATGCGGATTTTGGCAGAGCATTCGAGTACTTACTGATTGAGGAAGGCAAAGAGGTACCTCATCACGATAAGGACCGACCTGGGCAAGGTTAGGAGGAGTTTGCGGATGTGCAGCGCCCTCTCATAGAGATTATCTATTCCTGCGGACAGAAGACGACATGGTCAGGAGCCTTTCACGTGCCACACTTACAGCAGGACACTGCAGTGCACGTATTACAGGTACACATCTGAACATAAACAACACCTTGCTCTTGGGTGAGACGTAATTGTAACCAACACAGTGAATAAGTGATTGGCTTGGGTGTACCACTCTGACCCTCACTGTTTTCTCTGATTTTCATGCTATTGGTCTTGGCTTTGAGTAATCTAGAGTCTTCTAGAATAAAAAAAATCATTTTTCCCTTGCTGCTTATTCTAAAATTTGCATCTGATATGTTTCAACTCCTTTTTGCTCCACGTTAACAAAAGTAGATTTCAGGGACACAGCACCCCTCCTCCAACCATTATACATTAACTCATTGTATATTTATTTGTTCATTCTATCATCCGGGCAATGTCTCATGTTTTGAATCTCTCTTTTCTCAAAACTACCATAGCATTTTAGTTATATGATTTTTTTTCCACCTTGTATTATATTATTTCATTAACTTTTAAACAAATACCTTAGGACTGGGGTTCAAGCACTGAGTTAAGCATTAGGAATACACAGTGATACGATTTCCTCCCTCACAAAACGTACACCCTGTTGTTTATAGTTATTTATTTCCTTATCCTGTCTTTCCTGTGGGATGGTGAACTTCCTGATGAGAGGAGTACCTGGGACTTCCTAACATTATTTTACTCTTTACTGGGAATACAAATTGTCCGAAATGTCTCAATACTAAAGTGCTTGTTAACAAGAGCAAAAAGGTTACTACTTTTACCCATTATGTGCATAATCGTATACATATTTTACAACACATTTTCACATTTGTTATCTAACTTTATGTGAATAACAACACAGTGGAGTAGGTAGGGTGCACACTGCCATCCCCATTTAACAGATTAGGAGGATGAGACCTGGGTAAGTGGCCTACCCAAGGTCAACTGGCTAGAAGGGGTATAGCCGAGACTAGAACCTATGTTTTCCATTTCACAGGTCCGGTTGTCCTTCTTGGATCTCAAAGTACGTTTATAAAGCACATCTTTGAAGACACCCAAGAAACATACATTTGAGAAAATATTTTTTAAAAAAAGAGTTTGAAAACATATTTGAAGTTTCCTATGGTTTCATATCACTGTATTTGTTCTTAATTGCTCTTGATATATCCATGCATCCTACTTGAAAATTCTCAGTCCTTAGCTTCCGACACCATAGTCAATTAATTCTCCTTAATTTTTTTTTTTTTAATCTTCTCCCACCCACAAATGTGGATATCCCTCAAAAATTTCTGCCTGGTTCTCTTCAGTGACAACCTCATCCAGTCTCAAGGTTATGAACATCACTTCTAAGATGGTATCTCTGCTTCACTTTTCTCCCTTATATAGGAGAGAAGGCCTGTTCCTACCTCTGGATATCTCATGGATAATTTCCTAATTGAAGTCTTCTATTATTTTTAACTTGGACCATCGTAATACTCTTCTAACTCAGTTTCCCCTTCCAATTCCTCTTAAACCAGTGGTTCTTTACTTTGACTTGGATTCACTTGGGGGGATTAAAAATGCAGATGCCTTTTTTGCAGCCAAGGTTGATAACCACTGCCTTAATTACTCATTTCCCTGGAATCCTGAGTGCTAACCCCAGCTGCTTTCCACCTATTATCAAACTGGGCATTTTATTTTTCCCTCTGCACAGCTGAAAAGGTGTGAAAAGTGTATTAGGAATATTTCTAACCACAAATGAGTTTGCAAAACAACCAATAATTTATCAGGATTCCTGGAAAACATACTTCCATCCCTGTCTTGAAGTATGCTACAGTTGGAACTTTGGTTCTGTCATCATTTAGAAAATGCAATTTCAGAAACTCTTTAACCAGAATACAAGTAAAATGTTATCATGCAATTAACATTCCTATAACATTTTTATTCTTTCAATGTAAACATATAATTAATAATAGTGTGAAATAGTGTGATGTTAGCAATATTGACGTGGATATACTATATTCTGCCTTTTTATTTGTAAAGTGTTCGAAATAAAAAAAAATATAACACTACGAACAAGATAGGTTAGGGTCACATCTATTGAGTACAAGTACTTTGTTTAACACATTCTACGCAACGGTCTTGATTTTTTTCTTAAAGAGGAAGATGCTTTTTTAATTTTTTTAAAAAGTTATTAAACAGGTTCATAAATTCACTGAGGCCACAAGAACTCAAAAATTAACTTATCAACATTTAAACCCAATTCAGTCCTAGAGTCCCAGTAGGATCAAAACATGTCCCAGAGTAAGCTGTTTATCTTCCATGACAACTTCGTGTGACACTTGGGAACCCACTTTGTACAGAGAGGAAAGATGAAATACCTAAAGATGAAATGATTTTCAAGTCATTGAGAATTTAATGGGCAGGATTTCGTATCTATAACTACTATATATTTATAACAGCTGGATTATTATCTCATATCAGAAATTCACTGGTTAAGTTTATTACCTGAAATAGCTGATTATTTTTTTTAAAGTATGATGTTGTTGTTGCTTTCAGTTAAAGAGTAAAAAGATGATTTAGCACACCTGTACCTAGAAAGTCTATCTCTAAAAATGAAAATTTAAAAAAAACCGTCAAAGGTAAAATTAAACATATTATGATCCATTCTTCAAATGACAAAAAATTTCTGCCATTATTTATTAAGGATCTTGGATGTTTCAAGAGTTAGGTCTCCTGATTCTCCAAGCTAATCCTCACTTGAAAGTTAAAATTAATTATTAGGGACAGGATTTTAGCAATTTAAAGCTAGTTTTGGGGTCCTAGAGTTAAAAACCAAAGTAAAGGGAAGGAAAAGATGTAAAAGGAACCACTCTTACTGCCTTATTGACAAATCACTCTAGAGGCTAGAAGAAGAAGATGTAGGCATTACTTCCAGAGGTTTAATCTTAATCCAAGATCCTCTTGTTTCTATTTCACAGTTCTAAACACACTCCTTCTGCCTCTTAAAGGCAGTTTCAAATTTTTATTTAAAAAGAATTGGTAAACAGATATTTGTACACCAATTTCATAGCAGCATTATTCATAACAGCTGAAAGGTGGAAACAACCCAAATGTCCACTGACAGATGAATGGATAGATAAAATGTAGTATATATACATACAGTGAAATATTATTCAGCCTTGAAAAGAAATAAAATTCTGACACATGCTACGGCACAGATGAACTTTGAAGATACTGTGCCGAGAAATAAGCCAGACACAAAAAGACAAATAGCGTAATGATTCTACTTATGCGAAGTACCTAGAAAAAGCAAATTCACAGACAGAAAGTAGAACAGACGTTGCTGGGGCCGAAAGGCAACAGGGAGGTGGGGAGTTATTGTTTGACGGGTACAGAGTTTCTGTTTGGGAAGATGAAAAAGTCCTGGAAATGGATAGTGGTAATGGTTGCATAACACTGTAAATGTACTTAATACCATTGAACTGAATACTTAAAAATGGTTACAATGAGGCTGGGCACGGTGGCTCACACCTGTAATCCTAGCTCTCTGGGAGGCCGAGGCGGGCGGATTGTTTGAGCTCAGGAGTTCGAAACCAGCCTGAGCAAGAGCGAGACCCTGTCTCTACTAAAAAAGGAAAGAAATTAATTGAACAACTAAAAATATATAGAAAAAATTAGCCGGGCATGGTGGCGCATGCCTGTAGTCCCAGCTACTCGGGAGGCTGAGGCAGAAGGATTGTTTGAGCCCAGGAGTCTGAGGTTGCTGTGAGCTAGGCTGACGCCACGGCACTCTAGC
>CAUYSK010059637.1:0-38079 GCA_963575035.1 Avahi laniger | reverse complement strand
AGGCATGCGCCACCATGCCCGGCTAATTTTTTCTCTGCATATATATTTTTAGTTGTCCAGATCATTTCTTTCTATTTTTTTAGTAGCGACAGGGTCTCGCTCTTGGTCAGGCTGGTCTCGAACTCCTGATCTTGAGCGATCTACCCACCTCGGCCTCCCAGAGTGCTAAGATTACAGGCATGAGCCACCGCGTCCGGCCTGTTTCCTTTAGTTTTTAAATGAGGAAACTGGGGCCCAGAGATGAACTGGGGCTGGAATTTGAAACCAGGCAGCTTGGCTCAAGAGTATTTTTTGACACTGTTTGAATTATTATGTTATATCTTCTGCAGTGCTTGTGCACTAGGTTTGCAATATTTTAGAAATTTTGCTAATAGATGCAGTCTAGTTGTCTGTCTAGAAAAAACTGTAGAATATTATTCCTTATAGGAGATGTGACCTATAGAAAGATATCATACTTTTAATTGTTTGTGTGTTTGTCCAGAAGTTAAATTTTATAGAGATGGCTTGATTTTATTACTGCAAATGTTTATGCTTTGTCAAACTGTTACTACTCCCAGTATGCAGGTTTAAAATCGGCCATGTTGTGTATGCCTTCTAAAATTTTAATTTGAATGAGGACCAAGTAATAATGCTTATAGTATTCTTCCTCTTGTTCTCCCTCCCTGACCCTTTCAGTAATAACTTAAGTTTATTATACCTATAAGTTAAGATTTTATTAGCCCTTGGCTAAGAAATAATGTATAATAGTGATTATTCTGTGTATTAAGCATAGCAACAGAACTTAAGAATTTTTAATATTCCCTTTCAGAGCCTAATACAGTTCTTGTGAACTAGGTGGACACTTAATAAACTTAAAACTTAGTTTAAATTAGTCATAAAAAACTGATAAACCATTGATACCTGTCCCACAATCTCCACTATCTGGAATATCTCTCAGAATTAGGAAATAAGTAAAAATGGCCTCTAAATAGCTAAAATCCATGGTAAAGCTAATGTACTTTTTAGAAACATTTCCTTTGACACCTCTTAAAAATGTGGGTTTTTTTTAGTAGTAGTTAAACTACATAGTTCCCAGCCCAGCAGTATGTTATTGAGGTAGTGCAGGGTGATAGTACGTTTATATAGATAGGTACAGTGATGGTATTATAGCAGAGAGACAAACACTGAAATCCTGCTGAGTGCAGTGGTGTGTGCCTGTAGTCCCAGCTACTCCGGAGGCTGAGGCAGGAGGAAGAGACAACACAAATACTAAAATCTAATGAGCTGCACTTAGAAATAGACTGAGCCCATTTAACTTTTGGAACAGATTGATCTATACACCTTAATCTAAAGGACAGGTTCAACATAATGTTTCTGTTCTTTAAAAAAAAAAAAAAAAAGGGTTGAATTATGATGATGAAACTCAGAAATAAAGAGTATAAAACATTTGGAGAACCATTCTGTCAAGTGATTTTCGGTGGTTTTGGTGTATAAAAATGAGACTTTAAGTTGTCTTGGGACATTTGTTTAATAGGATGCCTTGCCTTTGGGAATGTTAATTAAGTGAAGAACTAATGCTTTCTACTTTCTTAGGCCCTGGATGAGACAAAGTAACTATAAACTATAATTTTGTCATTTTAATCTATTCATACGTATATAGTTTGCTTTTGTTTAGTTAGCTATGGCCTAGTGTTTGAGAATATAAGTTCTGGATCAGATCTCTTATTTTAATCTTGACTCTTTATTAATGTGTCTGTGGACAAGATAACCTCAGTGATCCTTAGTTTCCTCATATAGTCATAAGTATTGAGCAACTACTATGTACTAGGCACTATTTTAGTAGTTCGGGATACATCAGTGAACATGGGAGAAAAACCCTGTTTTTATAGAACTTAGATTCTAGTTGGGAGAGACAGAAAATAAATAAGAGAAGATAGTAGTATCTATATTTTAGAATTTTTTTCAAGATTAAGTAGAGTAATATATGTAAAGTCTTCTATTCATAGTACATAATAAATGGGGGCATCTATTATTTTTTATGATTGTTGATTTTTTGTGCTTGGACTTGTGATAAAATTGTATGTTGAGTGTATTAGTAATCCCATAAACATTGATAAGGATTAATAACTTTTAATTGCTGATGTCGAATGTTAGTTTTCTCTAATATTGTTGAGCGACATAGGGAAAGTAGAGAGATGGCAATGAATTTCATCAATATATCTAATTTGCTTTCCTTTCTAACAGCCACCAAAAAAGACATCTAAAAGAGAAAAACCTAAACAGAAAACCACTTCTAAAAGTAAAAAATCTGTAAAAAGTGCTAATGTTAAGAAGGCAGATAGCAGCACCACCAAGAAGAATCAAAACAGTTCCAAAAAAGGTATGTTAGACCTTACATTATCAGCAACTTTAAATATATAGCAGGTATGTTGTACATAGTATTTGAGTGTGTGGGGGAAACAGATTAACTGTGAAGAACATGGAGAAGAAAGTTCTGCAGGTTGAGATCCAAAATCCTTGGGACCAGAAGTGTTTCAGAGTTAGTTTCCCCCCGACCCCCAATATATACATATTCATAATGAGATATCTTGGGGATGAGACCCAAGTCTAAACACAGAATTGACTTACGTTTCATATACACCTTACACACATAGCCTGCAGGTAATTTTATGCTTTATTTTAAATAATTTTGTGTATAAAACAAAGTTTTGACAGTGTTTTAACTGTGACCTGTCACATGAGGTCAGGTATAAGAATTATCCACTTGTGGCATCATATTGGTCGTAATAAAGGTTCTGATTTTGGAACATTTTAGATTTTGGATTAGGAATGCTCAACCTGTATGCCAGTTTTTTATAGTTTATGATTTTTCAAATTGACATAAAATTTTCAATGCATGTTTTATAGGTAATATACAGAGTGGTGATTTATAATTTTTTAGGATCCATTATCCCTTCAATCTGATGAAAGCCTATAAAATTCTTCCCAACCTGCCTTAAATATTAATTTTCTATATAAGAAAGATTATTATTCACATTTAATAAAATATCTTTACTTTTAGAAAGTGAGTCTGAAGATAGTTCAGATGATGAACCTTTAATCAAGAAATTGAAGAAACCTCCTACAGATGAAGAGTTAAAGGAAACAGTAAAGAAATTATTGGCCAGTGCTAACTTGGAGGAAGTTACAATGAAGCAAATTTGCAAAAAGGTAATGAAACAAATGTTTAGGTTATTTTGCTTTTATTAGAAAAATTGTTTCACTCATTTCTTAATTTCAAGGTAGATCCTTATGTGCATTAATATATATTGAACTATCTGGCATATCCAGATCCTCTTATAGGTTCTGGGATACCACATTAAATAGTCAAAAATCTCTATCATAATGGACTTAATTTTTATAAATAATATTAGAATGATTAAAATTAGAGTGAATAAAATTAAAGTGATACATTCTAGGAAATTTTCTTTTCCTGCTCTGGAAACTTTTTATTGAATTATCCTTAGATTGTGTTAGTTTGAAAAAGCAGACTTTAAGGCCGGGCGCGGTGGCTCGTGCCTGTAATCCTAGCACTCTGGGAGGCCGAGGCGAGTGGATTGTTTGAGCTCCAGAGTTTGAAACCAGCCTGAGCAAGAGCGAGACCCTGACTCTACTAAAAATAGAAAGAAATTAATCGGACAACTAAAAATATATAGAAAAAATTAGCCGAGCATGGTGGCTCATGCCTGTAGTCCCAGTTACTCAGGAGGCTGAGGCAGTAGGATCGCTTGAGCCCAGGAGTTTGAGGTTGCTGTGAGATAGGCTGACACCACGGCACTCTAGCCCGGGCAACAGAGTGAGATTCTGTCTGGAAAAAAAAAGAAAAGAAAAGAAAAAGCGGACTCTAATGGACCACCTTAATTCTCTTGTTAGTATGGTAAGTGAGCTGTTATAGATTAGGTTTTTAACTCAGACTTCAGTGATATTCTTCTAATACTTCTCAGAAAATAAAGTGTCCTGTTCTTGAATATGATTTCATAGGGATTCTGTACCCTAGATGAAAATTGGGAGATTTAGAATCTTGTTTCTTATGATAAAATGAAATTATAATTTGAAACGTGCCAGAGATAAAATATCCTGTGCTATTATTAGGACATCGATTATTTTGTTTATTCATTCACCATTCATTGAGCCTCTAATACCTATCAGGCACTGGGCTAAATGTTGTAAGTAGAGCCGTAGAAACCATCACTTGGCTTTAAAAGAGGGTTTATGGTCTAGTGGATTAGAAAGAGACAAATATTTTAGTAATTAGAGCACTGTAAGTCGAGGCTGTGTTAGAAGAGAATGGAAGATACTGCAGCACCAAGGAGCAAACTACCCACTTGGGCTTGGAATCTGGAAAAGCATCTCGGAAGAGTTCTTAACAGAGCTCTTAGTAGAGTATTAGCAGTTGAGGAACAATAACATTCACCAAAATGGTAACTGCAAGGAATAGTAATTAGTTTAACATGTCCCAGGACTAGAAGGAAGTCTTCACAGAAGTTAGGAGAAAATATTAAAGAGTTTTGCAGATCTTACATATGTACCTTGTTACAGAGTTCGATTTTCTTCCAAACTCTGAAACGTATGGGGAATTGTATGGCTGGGTGGGTTATTGAGACATGTTTAGCAGGGACATAACACAATCATATTTTTATTTTTTAAAAGTTATCCTAGGGGCCAGGTGCACTGACTCACCCCTGTAATACTATTATTAATACTTCGGGAGGCTGAGACAGGAGGATCATTTGAGCCCAATAGTTTGAGATTACAGTGAGCTACAATGACCCTACTGCACACTCTATCCAGGGCGACAGAGTGAGACCCTGTCTCCAAAAAAAAGCCCAAAAAACAAAAACAAAAAAGTTATCCTAGAAATACCAAGAAGAATGGACTGGCAAAGAATGAGATGAGAGACAGGACCCCCAGTTTATATCATAATCAAAATGACAGGGTTGCCATAATCTAAGAAATCAAGAGAGCCTGAACAAAGGTTGCTTCATTGTGGATCTAACAGCTTGGTTAGCATTAATCATAATAAAGAGTAGAACAAAAAGAATGCTTTTTGAAGAAAAGATAAGTTTCGGTGGAGGGGCAGGTGTGGGCTCTGGGGAGAAAAAAGATTAAGTTTTGTTCTAGACATTTTGAAATGGAGTGCTTGGAACATCCAAATGGGTGAAATTGTGAGCATTATAATTCTCTGATTTAGGAGAGAAATCTAGACTATGAGTTAAAACCAGGAGTATAGATAAGGTGGCCCAGGGAGGAAGATAAAGGGTGAGAAAAGCAAAGGACAAAGTCCTGAAGACCACTAACACTACACAATTGAGAAGTAATTTCTACAAATAACAAGAAATTGTAGAGTCGATGTAGTAGAAGAAAGGCAAGAGGAGGGATGCTATGAAAGCCAGGAGAGCAGGCAGTCTCAGGAAGGGGCAGCACCAGGTAAGAGGAGGTAATAATTAACTTACAAGACAAGGGGCAATGGATAGGGAATGCAGTTCACAGAAAACATAAAAGACCTGTAAACGTAAGAAAACACAATGTTCCCTACTAATCAGAGAGAAATTGAAATATTTTTGCCTGTTAGATTGACAAGATTGACAGTTTTCATTGTCAGCAAGGATATAGGGAAACAGGTAGTTTCATATGCTTTAAGTTGTAACTGCTTCTTTGGAGAACAATTAGGTAAGTGTCTTAAAATTTAAATTGCAAATACCCTTTAACCTAGCAATTCCATTTCTAGGTCTCTGTCCTAAAGACATAGTCACATCTGCACCAAAATGGTTACAGTAATGTTCAGCATGTCTGTAATAATTGTTGAAACACAACCTAAATGGCGATGGATAGGGAAATGGTTAAACTGTGATATATCCATATTTTTGGAATACTGTGTAACAGTTCAAAAGAACATGGAAAAACCTTCCAGGTATTGTTAAATTTTTAAAGCATATACAGACTACTACTCCATTTATGTAAATATGGAAAAATTCCACTGCCGCTTATACATGTGTGTGTGTATAAATTTTTTTTAAGGTCTGGAAGACTACACACCAAACTGATCACTGGTTTCCTCTGAGGGGAGAGAAGGATGGGGACAGAGTGGAGAAAAATTGAAGAGAAGTTAGTTCTGTCCATTTGAAGGATTTTTGTGAATATATTTATGTAATTTTTAAAGGGGGATTATTAATAATACAGAGAGGTTAGGTGAAAAGGACTTGACCTTTTTTTAGAATATGCATTTAGGAGATGATCACATAATAAGAGCAGTTTTGAGGGTTGGTAAAGTAAGGGTTATTTACTCTTAGGCCAAGAATTAATGCATAATGAGGAAAACAAATGAATTAAATCTTGTTTCAAGCAACTTGCTTTGGTAGGCAAATGAGGGCATGTAAGTGGATGAGAAAATCTTTTCCAAAGTGGGGGTGGGGAAGCATATGTTATGTCAAGGACCAAGCGCTGGGCAAGGAAAAGCTGAGAAGCTACAGGAGAGTTGAGGGCTGGGTCTCTGGAGGCAAAGGAAACAGTGATAAATCCAGGTAACAACTGGAGGAGGAAGAGGTATGCAAGCAAGTTGAAGGAATTCATAGTAGTGGCCTCTTGGCTGCAAGCAGAAGTGTGGGGCACTTGAGAGGAAGGAGGTGAAATTGCCCTTGATGGGAGGGAAAGGAGAACCTGGCAAGGGGGTCCTGGGGGCCCTTCGAAGTTGAGAACCCTGTACTGAAAATGGGACCAAATTACTCAAAGCTGTTTTCCCACAGCAGTCTGCGGCCTGGGCTTAACCACAGAAAACTGGTAGTTAGACCAGTTTGGGGGTGGGGTTTTGTAGGGAAAGAAAAAGGCCAACAATTAGAGTAATTTAAGTAATTTAAATGATCAGCTGTGTTTTGAAAATTGGCAAATGCAGACTGTGGGCCAAATCTATTCTGTCTGTATCACCTGGTTTTGTAAATAAAGTTTTACTGTGATACAGCCACATCTATTCATTAAAGCATTATTTATGGCAGATTTCACACTGTAACAGTATAGATGAGTGGTTGTGACAAACTGTGAATGGCAAAGCTGAAACTGTTTACTATTGGGTCATTAAATATGAAATGTCTGATGTCGAATCAAAAATTTAGTTTATTGTATCTCAAACAGTCAGTACAATTAAAGTATACACGTAAACACAGTTTTGCCATTCTTTTTTTTTTTTTTTTTTTTGAGACAGAGTTTCACTTTGTTGCCCTGGCTAGAGTGAGTGCCGTGGCGTCAGCCTAGCTCACAGCAACCTCAAACTCCTGGGCTCAAGCGATCCTCCTGCCTCAGCCTCCCAAGCAGCTGGGACTACAGGCATGTGCCACCATGCCCGGCTAATTTTTTCTATATATTTTTTAGCTGTCCACTTAATTTCTTTCTATTTTTGGTAGAGACGGGGTCTCGCTCTTGCTCAGGCTGGTCTCGAACTCCTGAGCTCAAACGATCCGCCCGCCTCAGCCTCCCAGAGAGCTAGGATTACAGGCGTGAGCCACCGCACCCGGCTCAGTTTTGCCATTTTAATGGTAACTTGTTTATGCCAGCAGCAAAGAAGCCTGGAGAGCGAGGGGTGATGAAATTGCAAAAGGCATTTTCCACAGCTTGTTGAGAATTGAATATTTTTCATTGCGAGAAGTGATCCAAAGCCTGGAAGAAGTGGTAGTCAGTTGTTGCAAGGTCTGGTGAATATAGCAGATGACAGAGAGTTTCCAAGTCCAGCTTCTGTAGTTTAAGCAGTGTTGTTTCTTGAGACACGTGGTCTTACAAGAGGATTGACCTGTCTGTATTGACCAGTCTTGGCTGCTTAATTACAGGCATCTTCGTCATTGCATTCAGTTGGTTTCAGTAGACATCTGCTGTCATTGACCAGGATTCGTGAAGCTGTAGTGGATAATACCAGCGCTGGACCACCAGACATCATTAGCTTTTTGTGATAAATATTCAGTTTTGGACTGTGTTTCGGCACTTCAACTCTATCCAACCATTGTGCCAACACTTGCGATTATCAAACAGAATCCATTTCATCACATATAACAATACGGTGTAGAAATGTTTCACCTTGTGACAGCAAAGAAAAGGCAAGCTTCAAGACGATTTCTCTTCTGTTGCTCATTTAATTCATGTGGAACCCATCTATCCAGGTTTTTTACCTTGCCCATTTGTTTCAAATGATCCAATGTTGTTGGAATAGTAACGTCAAATCTTGCTGCCAATTCACGCATAGGTTGAAATGGATTCACTTTCATTACAGCTTTCAGCTCATCATTATCCATCTTGGTCTCAGGTCACCCACATGGCTCATTTTCAAGATTAAAATCACCAGAATGGAACTTTTCACACCACTGACATACTGTGCATTCATTAGCCACATCCTTCCCAAATACTTCGCTGGTGTTTTGAGCTGTCTGTGCTGCATTAGTTCCACGACGACTCATATTCAAAAATAACATGAATTTTTGACTTATACGTGGTTTCACAAAAATTGCCCTAAAAAAAAAACTTGATAATCACAAACCAAAGTGTGCATTTGAAAGAATGAGGATGCACCTTCATAATTAAAAAGTGTCAAAGTGAAATGTCAGCTATCAACTGTCAAACTTAGTACTTAAGGAAATCGGCCATTCCATACTTAATAGTCTAATAAGTTTAGGGAGAGAGGATTGAGCAGAGTGGAGTAGAGACTGAAGTTCAGGTTGTGGAATCATATGTAGAGTGTTGGAGAAGGAAGAGGTTTATCTACGGGTTTGCCTCTCCCATGTTTGTTGTTAATTCAGCCCACACTACCAACCTATAAAGCACTGAGAATGTTTGCATGCTGGTTTTTCTCCTTTGTATACAGTATTATTAAAACTTACTCATTTGCGATAGAATTCTGTATGGTGAACCAGAGTTCTGTTATAATGTACATGCAGCTATTTGTACGTGGCATAGATTTCCTCTTTTTATTAAAAGAGTATTTGATTTTTAAATCTGCTTTTAACATTGTTTTTCCTTTTCACTATAGGTCTATGAAAATTATCCTGCTTACGATTTAACTGAAAGGAAAGATTTCATAAAAACAACTGTTAAAGAGGTAAATGTTTCAGTTTTTTTCAGGTTTGATCATTTTGGATATATAAGACACAAAGGTAATTTATATATAAAAAACTGTATAGTTTTAAAATTATGTCACTGAGTATTACTTTTTTTTTCCAGAGTATTATGGGGGGTGCAAATGTTTTGGTTACATGCATTGCTTTTGTACCGCCTGAGTCAAAGTTATAAGTGTGCCCATCACCCAGATAGTTTCCATTGTATCAATTAGGTATGATTTCACTCATCCCCACCTCCTCCCACCCCTCCTGCTTGATTTCCACTGAGTTTTACTTCCATTTGTGCACTAAGTATCACATTTGATCCTCACATTTCTTCATAATATATGGGGAAATATATTTGTTTTCATTCCCATTTTAAAATCTTAAAATTGAAGTTTGAGCAGATGGTGACAACCTGAACTCAGATTAAAGTGTGGTTTCACATCTTACCTACCCACATAATGCTGCCCATCATAGCGATTGTGGATAGCTGGGCATCACAAAGTTGCATGCACAGCTACTCGAGGACAAGTTCCTGTGCACCAGTCAAAGGGAGGGAAAGATCTGCAGGCAGCTACAGTTTTATATTGGTCCCAACTGACTTTCCCATGTCTGTAGTAAAACACATATGGAAAAACTGGAATAAGATTTTTTGGTTTATGTATACTTAATATTATATGTTGGATATGGTAAAATAACGTTTCTCTTTTATTACAGCTAATTTCTTGAGATAGAAGACAGAGACAGATGACTTGTTTCCATAGATACGAAGATCTGATTTATACCAGCAAAGAGAATGTATTTCCTTTTCTATATCCTTGTTAAGCATTGTTAGTAGAATTTACTGTTGACCTTTTTATCTTGAGTGTTACGTAAATTTGAGTTTGCCATTTTAAATTGCATTCCTGTGCAGTTTTTAGTTTAAAATCTTGCATGGCAGTAATTGTTCCTTGCTTTTATAGTTGTATTTTGTACATTTTTGATTTCTTTATATAAGGTCATAGATTCTTGAACTGTTGTGGTTTTTAGTGCACTTAATATTAGCTTGCTTAAGACATACTTTTAATCAAGTAGAACAAAAACTATTATAACTGGCATTTATACACAGACTATTGCAGTATTTAGTATATGAACTATTTTGAATACATATCTCTTCTGTCAGTGTGAAAACTCAGTGGCAGTATGTTCATCGTATTAAAAATACACAAACTACAGCTATCCAGATGACTAAATTGGAACTTTTTTCCTGCATGTATATAATGTCAAATTGTCAGCATGACAAAAGTGACAGATGTTATTTTTGTATTTTTAAAAACCAATTTGTTGTATATAAAGTTTTTTATTTCTTTTGAGCAAATCACTTTTTAAACTCACATAGGTAGGTATCTTTACAGTTGTAAACTATGAAATCTCAGTGTTCAGTCAGGCAGTGTAACAGAGCGGAGCAGTGCAAGTTCATTGACGAAACACTGAAGGAACAGTCTTCCTGCTCTGCCTCAAAAGTGTCATCAATTTGTAGTATTAACTCTGCAAAGTGTCTGTAGGTACATTTTATATTAAGGAAAGACCAAAATCAACACATCACAGCTTCAAAATCGTTGGGAAGGGTTGGATTAAGTACAAGCACATTTGGCTTATAGTAAATGAACTGATTTTTATTAAGTGCTTTTGCCCCATATAAAATGCTGATATATTTACAGAAAACCTGGCCACCTTCATAATTATGACAAAAGTACCAGGTGTAGTGCCAGAAGATAATGTACAGGCAATAGCAGATATCTCTGAAAGTATTTCTCAAAACTGGTAAGATGTTTATTTCTAACGTTTCTGGAATCAGCTGTTGGGTTTCAAATTTTGGCTAATCAGGATTCTAGGTATCAACAACATATGGACCACTCTTGAAAGAGAACTGATTTTGTCTTGGAAATCGACTGTCTTAATCAGTTTATTAAGTAATTTCTCTGAATTTTAAAATAACATGCTGCTTATGACAGAATTAGATGTACCAATTAAGTGTTGAAAGATATCTTTGCATCATAGGACAGAAATATATAAGAATGATATGTTGAATGTTAACAGGTATTTTCACAGGTTTGACTTACTTCTTGATAAAGACATTAGGGTGCGGTATACTTAATACAAATGAATGACATAAGCAACTAAGTGAGACCTAATAATGGGCCCTTGATTTTAAACTTGTTCTTATAAACCTTGTCAATAAAAATAATAAATCTAAATCAATGGTGTTAAGTGTCTTTCACTTGATATCAGATGACAGGTTTAAGTAGCATTTCTAAACAGATTTTTAAATGGAGTCAGCCCCATTCCTTATATGGATTTTGAGTGCTCGTCAGTGATAACTGACCATTTTTGAAGTGATTTCACAGAACTATCAATTGAGGTTGTTTATTTTATGACCATTCACTACAAAGAGGATAAGTAGTAATGCCTATGACCTAAAAAGAATAAAGAGGGTTTAGAGGTGAGGAGATGGAGTTGGTCTGTGTGAAGGTTCTTCGTGATGATATAATACATCCATTAACAAGACCAGACTGTTCATCACTACAGTACACAAAGTGTATTTGAAAGACAAGCCTAGTTTTTATTAAGCAGTTTTATACAACCAGCTATTCATCATCTGTAAGTTAAAACATTGTAAATTTGTATTTTCCGCTAGTCAATTACAAAATCTTCAGACAACATTGAGAAACATTCAAAGTAACTCCAGAAAATAAAGTACCATGGTTCCTTAAAACACAAAATGTCAAAGTATATCACTTGAGACAGGAAATTAAAAAAAAATACACATTTACCATGCCTTAAGTAGGTTTTTCCCTGCTTGTAGCACAGTGCAAGTTTAAGTGCCCAGAAACTAAAGTAATAATTTACTGTGAACCATTTCAAACTTAACATATTTTGCATTTATCACTTAACACATGCTATTTAAACATTTTAGTATGTAATACTTTAAAGCAGAACACTTTCCAATCAATACCAATGAGTCTCAACAAATAACCTAAATATCAGCGTTTTCCTGTATTAACTTTGCAATATACAGTTGTTGGCTTTCCTTTGTAATATACTTTGGGGAAGAGGGGTATCTAAATGCTAAGGTTCACTGCACATTCTTTCTGTAAGGTATTTATAAGCTGACTTTAATTTTTAAAAATACCTAATATTTTGAAAAGTGGCTTTAAAGTCTTAGTCCCTTTTTTAAGCAAGCCAATATAATTGAAAGAATTGTTCAAAGATTTTAAAACAAAAGCGTATCTCTAACCTGTAGACTAAAGTTTCTTGGGAAAGTAGGCATCGTGAAGACCCTGAAACCAAAGTTTTTATTTTAAAGTGACATATTAAACAATTTTCAGTCTTTAGTGAAAAAGTAAATGCCATGTTCTTAGGCTTTTAAAATATGGCTTATAAAATGTGTAGTATTTACTGAGCTAGCTCACATTTTTCTGCAGTTTTCCAGTGGACCTGCCTATGGAATACTGTAAACATAATTATGCAAAAAATATTCCTAGAGATTAAATCAGTTATTTTAAGTAGAAGTGGAGAGGGGCTTTTATTAAATTATTCTGGCAAGATCTTTTTGCTAGTGGTTAAATCAGGGATATTTAAAGCAAAGGTATATTCTACATCTACAGTGTGAAGACCACACTATCTGTGCCCCACTGTTAATGATACAATGCCTATACCGTTTAAGGGACTGAAAATTTTCCTGGTTTGCCAATGACTGCACAAATCTAAAATGCTTTATCACAAAAGATACCTGAATTTAAATTTTGAACACCCAGTGGGAAGAAATATGTACAATATAAAATGTCTAGAAGCTTTATATTATCAACTGGAGAGTTTGTGCTGTACCAAAAATGAAAACTTCTATCTAAATTTTAAGTAAAAGCTCAATGTTGGAGCTATATAAAAATATTAAGGCTCATTGGTAAAGATACTGATAAATTGTCACAGAAGAAAAACATGGCTTTATCTAGTTTTTTAATGATTCCTGCTTGATTGATTGGTTTCTCAATGTGTAAAAATTGATGAACCAAATTCAAAATGTCAAATCTGAAGGGAACCTCCAACCAAGGAAAAATCATTTCCAAGGTCTCAATTGAAGGTTATATTCTGCCTTATTCTGAAATCTGGACTTTTAGCACTAATTGGACTCGTGAACAATGCAATTAAATATAAGTGCCTATAAGGATATTTGGGGTCAGTGCTTTCAGAGTTGTAAAATGGGCTTACATTATTGAATCACATTAAAAAACATTTCAGTTTTGCTATGCAGAGTTTTTTCCCCCTCTTACAACTGAGGTTCAACATGTGTTTCAAACTTTCCCATTCGGGGTACAGAAGAAAGCTGGGTCCAAACAAATTCTATTTAAAATGCTGCAATCTTGCTTGCTTCTCGAACACCACTCAAATATGCCCCTGTCACAGTTTGTGGAAAATGCCTGTTTGTTGCCTGTAAAAAATAATTGCATAATTTGAGATGATGCAAAAAGAATACAGCTGATATCAAAAGGTAATACAAGCTTAGACTGTATGTGGTCCTCCTAAAGTAAAGATTGGTGCTACTCCTGTGTGCTCCTATATATTAACACTACTCAACCATGAGAGCCTTAACTTCTGGTTACCTTGCCATGCGCTTCACCAAATCCATTCATTTAACAATGTAATCAGCGCTCCTGCCAAGTATATGGGATTCATTAAAATATTAAGTATCTGTATGTGCCAGGTACTGGGGCTAAGAAGAATAAATAAGATAAAAAGTCCCCCCCATCAGACAAGGAATCTAGCTGGTACATGCAGAGATGAGTGAAAAAAGTACAGAAAATGAATGGCAATTTCTCCACAGGTGGAGTTTTGCTAAATGTATAGAACAAAGGTGTAGAAGGTTACTCAAAGGATAGACCAGGAACTTTTAAGTTCAAGAAAAAGACAAAATGTGAGGGCTGTTGGATTGGGAGGAAGGAAACGGGCCGTCAGTGATAGCAGAACCTCACTTCCAAGGGAGGGCTGGAGTGAGAACAGAATAAGCAAAGCAGCAGGCTAGGAAAGGAGGAGGCCTGCATTAGTGGGAAGTGACAATGACAAGGTCTGGGAAGGGGGGGCTGAAGTGGAGTTGAACAGGCTGTAGAAATGGAGAAGGATAAGGAACAGTGCAAGAGGTGAAGCTGACAGTCCTCTAAATTGATGGCTGGGAGAGAAGGGAAAACATCCAGGTGCCAAAGACTCAGGTCGGTAGGAAGACAATCACTAGCAGGGGGCGAAAGTGGCAGTGAGAGAAGCTTCAGAGAAGCGACTTTTTAGATGGTGAGGTAATAATCCTATCACAGCAGCAAAGGAGAAAGCAAGAAAGGTGACATGCTCATGACCCTAAGACACATGAGCCTGAAACAGCCGTCTCTTGGAAGCAGCTGACATTTGTTGCCTGGCATGCCACCTTTATGCCCTCCCTACAAAGCTGGCTCTGCATAGGCCAAGGAGTAATGAGAGACACTTGGTTTTGAGATGTCATTCTTTTGTAAACAAAAACACTAACTCCATTTTAGATTAAACTGCAAGATATGTTATACTCCTAAACCATATTATATAGAGTATGAACACAGATGAAGGAGTGGTAACAGACTTCACTCTTAAGTTTGGACTGGGGATTCTAATAACAAAAAGCAAACCAATTCATCCCAAAGAATCCTTACAAAATCCTTACAAAACGGAACCATGGAGGCAGAGGTTGGCATGGGGTAAAAATGCAGTTGGTTTAAAAACTATGGAAAGCAATTATATTCCTCATCAGATTGCACATTCGACCGTATGCAACAGAGATCCGACTTAGCAGGATGAGGCACCAAACAAAATGAGGATTAAGTCAAGTCTTCATAACTAACAATGAGGCTTCTAGTGCCCACAATGCTAGAAGCTAAGCTTCCACCAAAGAGAAACTGAACGTTTCCAGATAGATAGTGATGTTTGTGGATCTAACCACCAGTTATTGAGCTTGCTGGAGCTCTCATGTGGCTTTTAAAAAAATGCCTCACTCAAATCTGAGCTGATAGTTGGGGATTTGGATGTGTAGCAGGCAGAGACAAAAACACACAAAATAGGAACTCTGAGGATGTCAGGTAGGGAGGCTGCAAACAGAAACAAGTTATGAAGGAAGAAGAGGATATCACCAAAAAGGAACATTTTGCAAACAAAGCATTCATAAAGTAAAAGACAAAATTTTAAGTCAATTTGAGGATTGGAAGATTTAAAAGATCTCCCCAAAAGCCGAATAAAAAGAGATGAAAAGAAGACGGAATCAGATGGTCAACCCAAGAGTTCCAAGATACAGAAGACCTAGAAATACGTTTTTTTCCTCGACCAGATAAATAATGAAATAAAGAAAATTCTAGAATTGAAGGATATGAGTTTCTAGATTACAAGGAATGAAAAAAGGCACAGAAAGGATCAGAAGTCAGAATAACAAAACATTTTTCAACAGAAGTAAATCAAGAAAGAAGAGAGGGGATCTTGGAAATAGAGGCCCAATGCTGGGGAGTGGTTTTAAAAAAAAAAAAGACCCAGGAGGAAGCTCTGGAGTAATCTTAGAGATCAACCAGTGTGGACCGGAGCAGAGGGAGGAGGACTCCGGGAAGGGGGAGTTCAAAGAACTAACAGGCCAGCTCAGAGACATTTGCCTGTGAATTAGAGATGGCAGAAGGTAGGGGAGACCAGAAAAGTTACGCTAATAACCAAAGGGGCCGTTATGACTGCCAAGAAAACAAAGCTGTGTTAGAAGCAGATAATATCTAACGTTAAAATCAGAAGACAGCAACATACTGTTTCAAAACATGAAGTCAAGTCCAGAAGAAACAGCTGGAAGAGTCAAGATGCTGTCTCTGAGAATATGAGGAGGATGTTGAGAAAACTTCTGCTGTTTGTGGTCCTAAGACTTTCGACCATATTTGACTTGGTTTTTAAATTCTGGGCAGATACCACTTTAAAGAAACCAAAATACAAGTGAGTGGGTTCGGAATCAAGATACATACACACCTCGCCAGCAAAAAAGATGGTTCCCTGTATTTCTTCAGCAATGATATCGTAGGCCTCGCCACTTCCACCTGTCTTCACAAAACTGTATGCCATCTGGATCCATGGGTCTGTGCTCCACCGAGTGACAAAGTACTTTGTGGGGTCTGGGACCTCCTGCATCCAACAGAAAGGAATGATAAAACAGGGGCAAGAAGGGACTTAGACACGGTGCAACCCAAAGTACAAATACATATGTCTCCCTCCCTTTAGGACCAAGTTCACTCCCATAGCATTCTGAAACAGCAGTTCTCAGGACGTGCCTCCTGCCCCCGTTAAGCCTCTGCACCTCATCCTCAATCTCCTGTCCCGCCCACCCACAATAACAATTCCCTCATTCCTATACTTCCTCCTTCTGCCAGGGACATGTCTCCCCACCTACCGGGGCCATCACCAACAGCTAAGAGTTTGGGCCTTCCCCTTTCAATGCCTGGCATGTGCAGGAGTGATGGTGGCCAGAGTAGAAAGGGGAAGGGCGGAGTCTTCGGATCGCAAGTTAGAACTCTCAACAGGCTTCTCCACAAAATAGTGATACAAGGAGATGTTTCACATTCACCAAATTTAAAATACAGTAGTCTCCCCTTAACTTCAGGGGATACATTCCAAGACACCCAGTGGAGGCCTAAAGGCATGCCAAGTACTGAACCCTATATGTACTATGTTTTTTCCTATACATACATATGCTAAAGTTTAAAAGTTAGGCACAGGCAGAGAAGAACAGTAATAAAGTAGAATTATAGCAATGTACTGTAATAAAAGTGACGTGACTGGATCCAATAACCGTGAGGGCTGTGTGACTCACGGACGGTAGAGTCTACAGGGTGGAGATGCTGGACAAAGGGATGATTCACGTCCTAGGCAGGGCGAGGCAGGAGGGCTCAAGGGTTCATGGTGCTATTTAGAACTGTCCATGATTTAAAATTTATCAACTGTTTATTTCTGGAATTTTCCATTAAATATTTTTGGGCCCCAGTTGACCTCGGGTAACTGATACCATGGAAAGCAAAACCTCGAAAAAGGGGGAACTAACTGTAATTTTGCCGGCTGCACTCTGACAAGCATTGCCATGAAAAATATCCCTATGGCAACTGTGTGCTAAGTTCCAAACAACCAATGTAAAAACAACCTTTTAGACAAAAACCCCAAGCGAGGGTCTATTGTGTGATATAATCACATCACTAGTTACATCCTCTCATATAAAATTAGCAACATAGCTGAATGTCCCTCTCTAATTTATGTAACTTTTGAGTCACTTCTATTTTTGCTTCTTTATCGAAAAAAGACATAAGCCACAACCATTTACAAATCTCCAGAGATGATGAAATTTAGTACATTGGCTAATATAAATTAGCTACTTGGAGAAAAGACAGAAAGGAGACTGTCTATGTGGGATATAAGAAAATTCTGGACAATGTCCCTCTTTCAAAGGAAGGCTGTAGTCAAAGCTTCTAGGGTTTGGGTAAATACAGAATCTACAGAAAATGTTGAGCCTTTCGTATCCTTAGCAAAATGGGTGTGTGCATGATATGGGGAGAAAAAAGGAAGGAAGACAATTGCATAAAGAGAAGTACAGAGCACTGTCACAGGGCTGCACTGGGTCCCACCCAAATTCCTATGTTGAAGTCCTAACCCCCCGGACCTCAGAACATGACTGTATTTGGAGACAGGGTTTTTAAAACAGGTAATTATGTTAAAAAGGGGTCGGTGGGGTGGGTTCTGATCTAACCTGACTGGGGTCCTTATAAGAGATGAGGACACAGACACACGCAGAGGGACAACCACGAGGACACAGGGAGAAGACGGCCACCTACAAAAGCCAAAGAGAGAGGCCTTGAGAGAAACCAACCCTGTCAACACCTTGACCTCGGATCTCCAGCCGCCGAACTGGGAGAAAATAAATTTCTGTTGTGTAAGCCCCCCAGTCTGTGGCTGAGAGGATGTTATGGCAACCCTAGGAGACTCATCTAGGTGCCTAAGTGGAAGGGGGGGTGTTGGAAGAAAGAATAACGGGGCCCACTGCTTGCTTCCCTGCCTCCTCAGTCACACTGGTGGCTTCGGGTTCCACACCCACTCTGAAGAGCACGTAACATTAACAGCAAGCATGCGATCCTCCTTCCAAGAAGGCTTCCCTCTGACCTGCTCCTTGAACAGCTCCCGGAGCGTGGCCATGCACTGCTGCAGCACCTGCTTGTCGTCCAGGGTCCTGACGGACGCCACAGCCTCCCCAGCAATCACCGACATCAACACACTGTGCTGCTTCTGGAGGCCCGGGAGAGAAAAGCAGGGTAGTTTTTTGCTTTGGGTATAAAAGTCTCTAGAAGCTTGGTTCCAAAACGGTAAGGGCCTCACCCCTACAAATTAAATTTCATTGTTTCCAACTTCCCTCATCCCGACTTCAATTGCAGTCCATTTTCTCACAACCACGCATCTCATCCATCCGTCCGCTCTATTGTAATGTAAAGAGCACATTCGTGCTGCGCTTGGCTGTTCACTTACAACAACTTGTTTCAGAAGAAGAAAGAGACTGAGAAGGGAAATCTGCAGATGAAATAATGGGTAAAAAAAACTCTTCTCGAATGCTAAAGAAATTCTGCTCTTGGTTCCCACATGATACCTTTTTAAGAGTTCACGTGAGAGCCCTTTTTAATGACCCCTTTTTAACAGTTTCTTGAAACTGAGAGAAAGTCAGAAACAACAGCTGTGATTCTTTAGCAACAGAGCGAGAAAATCACCACAGCTATTGAGTTCCAGGGGTGACCTCTCCTCTTCCTTCCCTCTCTCACGTCACGCCGGGACCCCTCCTTCACAGTGCACCAGACGACTCTCAGAGAGCAAGTGTCAAGCCCCTCTCGCTCACTGTGCTGTCGCCAGCTCTCCTAAGAGGAATCGCCCTATCGGCCAAAAATTACACTTTCCACACGCAGCCAATTCATGTCCCAGGGCAACATTAGGACTTCGAGAAAACATGGCAAATACTGGCGTTCCTGTCCTATAGGAAAACATCCCAGTCCAATAGGAAAATGCCCCAGTCCATATGTCCTCCCAGAATATACACATACATGATCTCGTGTCTCCACAAGATTCATTAATTCCCGAGCTTGACATGTGAGTAATTATCAAGCCAAATTCCAAACTTTAAAAAGGGAATTCAAAGCACATTTCAAATGATTTTTACCTGGGGATCCATGTCATAGAATACAGCAAAAAGCCCTCGCTTGCTGGCACTAGGAGGAACGTGGCCAAAAAAGTCAGCCCCTTGAACTTTACTGTCCCAAAACCTATAAGGAAATTGCAAGGCGATCTGGAAAGCAAGCAAGAGAAAGACAGTTAAGTATTTTTTCGTATCAAAAGCACATGCAATCCCTAAGAAGCAATCTGCAGCTCTACTCTAAAACAAACTATGTTCAAAAGAACAATCCAAAATACTCCCTCTTTCCATTCTGCTGACCTTGTTTATTGTCTTGGTGACTTCCCACTTTTCATGCCATTCAGTTCTACACTCCCACAGGTAAAGGTAGGACCCACTGACAACCTATAGGCTAATCTGAAGATGTAAATCGTTCCTGAGATTTGTTCTCGAAGCCTATGTCCACAAGTTCAATTCTTACTATGTATAGGTCTGCCAGGATCTACTGCAGCACTGGTAGATTCTGCTAAAGGAGATTATAAAGGCAGAGGAAGGAAACCATGTCCTCATTGGGGCCAAAGAGTGGAAGGGAGACAAGGAAAGCAAAGCAGAAAAAAAAAAGAACTGCTTATACCAAACTCAAACTTTGAATAACAAGATTCATTCTCCTGAAGTCAAAACTCACAGACCTCAGCCAGGCGTCCTGCTTTTATTTTGATGTTCTTTTGTCTTCTTCATGAACAATTATTCCAATGAAAAGGAAATCTTTGAATTTTATTTAGATTCAAATACTACCCACATTATACTTTGGATACCCCATATCAGAAGTCAAAGCCTATTATCTGATATTATTAATAATCTCTCTAGGTCTGAGGCTGAAGTAATTTAAGTCACCTTTTCAATAATGCCTGCACCTAAGCTGTTGATAGCTTTCATCTTCTTCTCCGACAACGGCGGATTAAACTGAATGGCACCTTTCTGTAGTAAGGCCAGTGGTATGGTGACTAGTACCTGTGGGAAATAATTAACAGTTAACACACAAACAGCAACAGAACCTAACACCACAACTACTCAGTGGGTTTATTTCCAGGAAAATCTCAGTGTTTTTAAAGATAGTTTCTTACAAACTCTAAGCTCTCTATTGCCAATCATGAGATTAGCAACATGACCATGCTGTTACACTGGTAAGAGTAAGGGTTGCCATGTGCAACACTGTTCACTGCACATGGGTGCCTGGCTGAGCAGAAGTGGCATCCACATAAAGGAATTTGTACGAAAGTCCTGATGGCTAACAATAATTGTAAGAATCAGCAGACCCCCAAACCTGAAAAGCAGTGCTGCACGAGGCAACAGCCCTAAATATGGAGTCAGGAGAACTCTATCATTTCTGATCCATTCTACCATGTGGCAAGCCCTGCCACTCATCTCTGCCAACCAGCTATATAATGAAGGTAATAGCTGCCCCACTAACCTCAAAGGATTAGGGTAAAGCATAAAACTTAGATTTACAATGCTTCATAAATGGTAAAGTATATAACATTAGGAATTATTTTAACCATGTAAAGCCACGTGAAATTTTTCCAAAGAGAAAGAAATTTATTTCAGGGTCTCAAGTGGGTCTAAAGAATCATTTAGAAGGGCTGAAGAAACAGAAGAAAAGTTGAGCCTTCAAGAATGACTCTCAAAACCACATCACAAAACCAGGTCAAAGAAACCTGTTGTCTTGTAATAAAAATCAGGAAATTTCTGGCTCCAGACCATGTTATCACTTCTGCACTCAAAAAGCCATTATTGCTGCTACCAGCTCCAGAGTCATACCCCACACAGATCAACCTGCACCAGCAAAATGGTGCCTCACACCCCACCCCTTCACTCCCTTGTAGTTAACGACTGAACCCTGGGACCTCTACTATCCCTGCTACAGAAGAACCAAACACCTCGAACGCTGTGCTTATTAGCAGAGGCAACAGAAGTAAAGCAAAAACCAACCTACATCTTCCAAATCTCATGCAAGTGCATTAGACTGGAGGAGCCTAATTCGTATTTAGAACTTCAGCTGCAAGGGAGTCTGGGAAGAGTATGTGTGTTTACTTTCCCACATCTGCGGTACAGGATGACACACTAGGAAGAGAGCATGGGATGGAATTGAAGACCAAGCACCATTATCTACCCTAGCCCTCAATTCTAGGATCACAGGAAGTTTAGAGTTCTTCCTGTGATTTTGTCACTATTTTCTGCCACATGAAAACTTTTTTTTTAATGTGGGAGAAAGCACATCTCACTCTATCGCCCAGCCTGCAGTGCAGTGGCGTGACCATAGCTCACTACAACCTCCAACTCCTGGGTTCAAGCAATCCTCCCACTTTAGCCTCCCCGGTAGCTGGGACTACAGGTGCACACCACTGCACCCAGATAAATTTTATTCTTTGTAGAGACAGGGTCTTGCTATGTTGCCCAGGCTGGCCTTGAACTCTTGGCCTCAAGCAATCTTCTTGCCTCGGCCTCCCAAAGTGCTGTGATTACAGGCATGAGCCACTGCACCCAGCCTCTGCCACACGAAAACTTTATAAAGTATAACATATGTTCTCTATCCTCAAGTTTATAACCTGTTTAGAGATAATAGGTACCATGCATCCAAGGAAAAAAACTCAAACAAAAAAAATTGCCCAGTTAGATTACATATAAGAAGTGCAAGAAAATACACAAAATCTAGATGTTTTCTTAATGACAAAAAAGCTTTCAAAAGCACAAGAACTTGGGTAAACAAACAAATGATAAAAACATATCCTAGTAAGGAACTAAAAGTTAATCTCAGTGGAAGCAGCCTAGATCGAGTTACAGTTTGTCAAAGGTTTATCGGTCTGTCATGTTGGGTTGGAAATCCTTCACTTACAAGTTTGGGGAAACTTCCAATATAAACTGTGATGTGTGCTAGCTACATAAAAATAAAAATATTTGCTTTAAAAATTTCAAAGCGCAGCCTGACGCTGCGCCCTAATTTCTTTGGAAGGCTGGAATACAAACACAGAAGGGCACGTGTGCCTGGCCGGGACCGGGCAGAGGGTGACCAGGCAGGGGAAGCGTAACTACCCTGTTGTCCTGGACACCAAGAAGCAGAGCTACAGATACCAGAGGCTGAACTGTCAGCTGACTTGTAATTTTAAAAAGTAGTATTTTTAAAAAATGTTTACCACTAGGAAGAACCTTAGATACCGGGGGGCTTACAGACAAGGACTCTGTAGCCAAGGTTCTCAACCAGCACAGTGGAATCATCTGGGAAGCTTTAAAAACATGACCTTTGCAACTTTTCTTATAAGTACCTCCCAAGTGATTTGGACAAGAATGTCCAAAGTCTCCCAGCTAGTTGATGGTAGGAATACTACCAGGATACCTCCCACCCCACCCATTCTAAATCTAGATCCTGTCTTTCCCACGTGACATGCAATCCTTTATTTCCATATGAATATCAAGGACTATGAAACAGGCTTTAGACAACTGAAATGTAGAAAGCATAGCTTGTCTAGGAGACTAGTGATAGTTCATCAATTTTTTTTATAATTGCGTCAGATATAACTAAACTTAAAATAAGCTTTCAAGGCTTATTAAATCCCTTCTGCCCCAAGTAAGCAACTTTGTTCTCTAATACTATAAATCTCAGTGTGATTTCAAGTATTAGATTCAGCAGTACCTTGTCCTGTTTACTTACTGAGGCTAGTTACAAAAAATTTAAGTTATATAAAAGTACTTCTGACAGTTTCAAGATGAAAATATAGAACGTTCTTGATCTGAAAAGGATTCCATGGTAAAAAAAAAAAAAAAAAACAAACAAAAAAACCTGAGCATAGAATTAAAGTAAAATAGATTTATTTAATGCAAGACTTGTCAGAGCCTTCAATATATTCTGATTTAACCCTATATAACTCCTATTTAATGCTAAAAGTAGAGTTTAATATACAATATTTCCCAAACTTATTTGGCCAGGGAATTTCTTGTCTCGTTCAACTCTCAGGACTAATGTTCCATAGAGCCCACTTCGAGGAACACTATTCAGAATTCCATCTGCCATGAGTCTATACAATGTTAGATCAGTTTAATCAGCTTTGCACATCTACACAAAATTAAGTGGAGATACATAACTTATCAGAAATCCAATAAGGCTCCAAGGCAAACTGTCAAAAGCAAATCGCTTAGCGGGAAAGACTGTTTCTCCTTCCTTCCAGGTCCCTGGCAGCAAGGGGCTCTAACCTAGTGGAATCCTAGCACTTACCTTTTGTGCAGAAAACCCTGTGCCATCTGTGGTGGTAACTTGTACTTCATCTCCAGAATAATCAATACTCTGCACCTGCTCAAAAGCAACCATCAAAAAATGAGGGATGGAACCATGTGACCCAGCATCCTTTCCCATTCTCGTATTATGTGAGTTTACCCCTCCAAGGTTATGGAAAATAATTTTCTGGCATTCAGAGATCTAAAGAGTTACAGCTGAACTCAAAGAATTAAAACTTATAAATACTACATCAGAATATGGAAAATATTTACAGTATGATATAAAGTGAAATATATATATAAAATTACCTCTATGACTACAATAAGGTACAACACAAATGCATTAGGACAAAGATTTGAAGGGAAAATTTAAAAGCAAAAATAACCACGTTGGGTTAGGGAGGTCATGTGCAATTTGAACACTTCATTATTAATGAAAATGTATCTGGGCCACTATTGATTCCAAACAGCGGCAGCTACCTCACTGACATGTGTAATGCCACGTGGCTACAACCGCACACAAAAGTACTTGACACCGGCCGAACGTCAAAGCAAACCCCAGCCTCCTGAGTAACCCACATGCCCAAAACCTCACATCCTCCCAAACAAGGCAAAGCCAGAGCCTCTCACCACTGTCGATACTCACCGGAGATTTGAGTCGAATGTCTAGCCCTTCGGCCAATTTTTCAATTATTACCGAGTATCCAGGAGTTAGGAGAGTGTGGTCACCAGCAAACTGGGCAAAGAATTCATTGTGGTCCCAGGAGCGAGCAGACACCTGGAAATCAAAAGAGGTTGGGGACACAGAAGTGTAAATCTCTGAGCCTGTGCCAATAAAAGGAGCTCCAGGCGAGAACAGACATCCAAGGCAGGAGGGAGGGCTACCAACCACAAGGCACACATCCAGGAAGTGGGGGATGAACAGACCAGCCCTGGTAGACACCACTGTCAGGAGAAAGATGTCTCTTGATCACACACAGGGAAGTTATTTTAGAACAAAAGGTCTATATGATTTGAGCATTCCTTGACAAAAGTAAAAGTTGATTTTATATATCAACAACTCCGACAAAGGAGAATTCTACATGGGTAAAACTGTTTGATCAACTCCATGTAAATTTGCCAACTATTTGTCTTTAACGTGGAAATTCTATATATCTTGGAAAACAGTGTGATTCCAATCACAATGCAGAATCAGATGGAAATGGAGATGTCCCCCCAAAGGGGGAAAATTAAAACATCCATGGAGTTTCTATTCAAAATATAGAATACCAGAGTATTAAGTTCACAGTTGGTTAAATAAGTTAGGCTCAAATGTAAGTTTATTTTAACAAGATAAACAGAGCAGAATTGCAAGGACACCATATTTTGGTGTCTGGAGAACAGTGTTTTTAGACTCTATGGTTCCACAGAAATGACTCAAGGGCCTCTGCAGAGGGCAAAGAAAACAGGGCAGTTAAAGAGACCCTGCTCTGATTCAGCCCAACAGCCCTCCTTTCTTTGGTTTTACATATTGAGCTTCTTCACAGGTGTTATTTAAAGAAGGATTTCTCTTGTTTAAAAAAAAAAAAAAGTTAAACATTAAAAATAAAAACCACTTTGGGGTTAATATGCTCAGAAGTCATGGTTTTCAAACTTTTAAGCAGCAAAACTATTCTTCTCTGTTTATCCAAACTAGCCCAAATTCAGTATTTAGATACATAAAACACACGTCTATGCAAAAACGAGTATTTGCAAAGTACACGTTTCACAAAACCCAATCACACCTGGTGGAGGTTGCTGCCAAAGGCGTATTCCAGGTTACTGAGATGGAACTGAAGCACTTGTCCTTCAAGCTCGCTGAACTGGATACCAGATTCCTTAATAAAAGCTTTGTAGATCTCCTCAATCTTTTCTGCAATGGGAATGGATCAAAGCAGGAAAAACGGCATTAACATGATTCTTTAATTCCTTATCCTTTGCTTTCAACCTCCTTCACACGGCAAAACCCCACACTTCCGAAGTCTCTTCCCAAGTAAACTCAGGGGGAAAAGGATCTCTTGATCAGGTTGACTTCTCTCAGGAAGTGAAAGCTTATCCTAACCAGAAACAAAGCTATGTAGGTTCCATATCTTCAGAAATGTTTTGTTTCTCCTTAGTTGAAAAACTATTTCCTCTTTTGCTCAAGATATAGAAAAAATAGACCTGCACATACAAGTGCAGACACACAGAGAGGATTACCATTCGCTTTCTGGAACTGCCATCACCTTAAAGTCAATTCTTATAACATCTCACCTCAACTAAGAGACCTATAAATAGACTAACTATTGGCTCCCAAACAAGAATATCCCATTACGGACTTTCATCATGTCAGCCCTCTGCCTCAGTTATCTTTAATAACTGGTTCCCCGCTGCCTATGTAAATTCCAAAAACCATGGCCAGGCACAGCGGGCTGTGGTTTTAGCCTTCTCAAAGGTAGCAACTACAGCCTGCCCACTTACAGGCTCTGCTGCGCTGCTGCTGAATCCTCTCCCGGGAAATTCCAACGCTGCAAGTCTGCTGCTCCAGCTCCCCATCACAAGCATCCCGCCCCGCACCCCGTACTGTTCATTCTTTACAGGCCAGCAGCACCCAGCTGCTGCGAGCCTCTGAAATCCCTCCCCGTCACCAACCCCAGCACTTCTCTCTCCCATTCAACTGGACTTTTTAACTACACAAACACAGCCCTGTGACATCATCCCCATTGTTGTCCTAGATTCCTTTTTGGTGGCTCTGGAGGGTGGAAGAGGGTTCTGGCCTCGTGTCTGACTAATTCTAAGCATCCTTACACAGGTGACTTCTTTATAACTTTTTCAGTGATGACAACTATCCAACGCATACATCACAGACTCCAAGTTTCCATAAAATATCACGCACTAGCCTGACCAGAGACGGAACTGACCATGCGTTAACTTCTTTTTCATAGCTCAAGGTTCTCATTAAATTTTTCAATTCTTACACTAGATTGGAACATGGGGATGTCCAAGGGACCTCTCTGGATTTGTGCCAAGCATTTGCTCCTAGACCACGGGGCTCTGTGGCCTTTTCA
This sequence comes from Avahi laniger, assembly GCA_963575035.1. Classification (NCBI taxonomy): domain Eukaryota; kingdom Metazoa; phylum Chordata; class Mammalia; order Primates; family Indriidae; genus Avahi; species Avahi laniger. The sequence continues at coordinate 11,452 of CAUYSK010059637.1, read as the reverse complement.
GTGCCTTTTGCAGTGGTCCCATTCCTGCTTCCTGATACGCAGCTTCCACTTTCCCATCATTTTTATGGAGGAAGAAAAACCAATATTGCTAGAATGCTAAAATTAAGTTTAAACAGACTGAGAGAGGCCTTAATGTGATTTTTCTGTAAATAATATTTAAAAGCTGTAGTACCCATACTTTGTGAAATGAAATCTAGTCTCTTAGTATTTACATTTGGGTTTTCCCAACTTTGTGTTAATGAGATTTCAGACAGCTGAGATACTAACAGGCAGGATATAACTAAAACCTTACAGAGATGTATGTACTATTATTAAAGATTTTTAATAAAATATTAACATGATGAAATAACTACTTACATAGTAAGTATTGCTGAGCTTCCCTTTTAACCTTTTTATGCAAGGCCAAAGCAAAGCAATATCATTAACCTTTTTTATTTGGTGACTGAAAGAAACATAAAGAAATGTAAAGAAAACGCCAGCCAGTGACTACCACACAGGTGCAAAACACTAACCAAATTCTGAGAGCATCCTGCAAGTCAGCATGATAACTGTTCTCAGCTCCAGAAAATTTAAACGACCCACCAGTTGATCTGGACACTACAACATTTGATTAAATGACCCCTGTTGACCAGAGTATATTTCTGAAAGTGTTCTATTGTGTCAGTCAGCATTTACTAAGGGCAATTACAGTGTGGGTCAGTCTCTTAGAGGTGGTAGTCTGTCTGAGGTAGCTGAGGGGGAGGGGAAGGAGAAAAAGAGACAGTCCCTGCTGACAAGTTTACCCCAAACAGATGAAGTGTATGTCAGTCTGAAGAATTGAGACCCCTTGCAAAGAAACACATAGTTGAAGCAAATTAACATCTTGCAAATTGAGTGCAAATGTTCACACTTGGTGAAACTCCAACATGCCTCCAAGAACTACAAATGAATACATTCAGATCACAAAATTGTAGGTTATGTAACTATCAATTTAAGAAGCAATAACAGTAAAATTTCAAGTGACACCTTCATGGAAATGAGTCATTACAGGCAGTCAAGTTTTCTAGAGTTGTAGTTAATAGTGCCCATTTAAGTATCAAAGCCAAAAGATTCTGAATTAAAATTCTCAAATTATAATACATATTCTTGCATTCTTAAGCAAAATATACTGAAAAAACCTTAACCTATGGCCCCCAAAAAAAAAAGAAGAAATCCTGGCATATAGAAACCCTCATCTAGAAAAGACATGTGATGATTTATTCACAGAGCTTACCACGTTTCCTTAAAGGTAAGCTCCTCTGAGAAATTTAAAATTAAACATTTAGATAATTTTGTCAAACACCAGCTATTGTGTAAAGTAAGGTCTGTGTGTATGCACACACTACACAAGCATCTAAGGCACCTGGGGCAGTTCTGCTGCCCTTGAGGAACAGTCTGGAGAATTCATCAGTACAAAGGGAACATTCATAAGGACTATCCCTATCGCAGACATCCACCCTCATGAATGCTCCATCCTACTGCTGATCAAGCTCAGGTTAGAATGAAACGGAGATGGAACAATCAGAACACCATTCTCCCCATACCTCCTAAAGGGACATCTTGGAGCTGAGTCTTATCCTTCCTCCACTCAGAGACAACATCCAAGAGAGCATTAAAATGAAAATCCATGCGCTTGTCAATAGTGGGGTCAGTTATTCTTCCACCTTCCTGAATTAAGTCACATCTTTCTCCAAATTTATGCATGCTGATGCCAAGCTTCAAAATAATAAGAATAAGAAGGTGAAGATAATTTTCCCTGGAAAAAATATTTTACAGGTTCTAAGCTGAAATTAGACAGAGCTCTCATGGAGAAAAGGGACTATTACCTCTCAAAAATAAAGCTAAACGTGCTTCATGGGAAAGGGCAGCAAAGTCAGGCAGTGAAAAAAAAAAAAATGGCACGAAATCTACAAGACCTTATTTTATGAGAATGTGAGATGGCAGCAAGGGCTTCTACACATGCACTCTGTAACTTTTTGGCTAATGTTTCAGATGATAGGCACTGCCTGTTCTTGCTCTGATATTCTGTCTCCTCCATGGACCCTCATGTAAATGAACACACAAACACACAAACACCCGCAGCAGAAGCTGAAATTCAATTTACCATCAATAAATGTTTCAAAAAAGCCTTGGGCTGAAGAGGTCTTCAAAGAAACTATGTAAGGTTGCCAGATAAAAGATAGGCTTCCCTGTTAAATCTGACTTTCAAATAAATAATGCATACATTTTGAAGTATAAGTATGTCCCAAATATTGCATGCAAAATAACCCATGTCACATTTGGGACATATTTGTACTAAAAAATGTCTTGTTTATCTGAAAGTCAAATGTAACTGAGAATCCTATATTTTTAGTTGCTAAATCTGGCAACTCTAAAATTATGAGCTAATCAAGTGGCCTGCAAATAACACACAAATAAAACTAAAGATCTTAGAAAAAGGAAAAAAAAAATATTTTACATCCTCTAGTTTCACCTTCTCAGAAAGGCAGAGTGTAATTGTTTTTATTTACTTTGCAGAGGGGACTGCTATGTGTTACCTACTTTAGAAGCTTATAAGTACTACACACAAGCAAATTGAAACAGTTTTTCTTTTCTTTATCTACAATACAAATCTTAAAGAAACTCACTTGCTCACACATCAGTGCTATTGGGTTATTAACACAGCCATTGACAATCTGGGCTCCTCTTCCCACTGTGACACCTTTAAAAGATTTATCATCCCACACTCGGCCTCCAATTCTGTCTTTGGCTTCCAGGACCGTCACCTAAAAAGACAATCCAAGAAGCTAAATACAAGAGTCATATCAGATACAGTATGATAAAAATGTAGAATGACACTGTTCAATAACTTCTATATTTAGTTACTCTATTTCTACAGAAAAAACTTTAAAAAGCAGGCAGTGTGAACAGAAGCCAAAGTAGATGTCTGAAATAATCCAGGTTCTAGCAAGGAGTGGTCTACTGGAGGAAGTTCTCAAACCATTTTCTCTCAAATCAGATAATAAGATTTGATGAACACATGAAATGTATTCTGAAAGCTTTTATAAAATTGTATTCCATAAATTTAAAAGCACCATTAAAAACTAGGTTAAAGAAGTGATTTTTTTCATATGAAATATCTATGTATGTAGCAAAATTCCTTTAGCATTGTAAACAAGCCTTTACTTTCCTCAGACATGACTATTATTTTAAAAGAAAAATGGTATTCCCTTCATGTGAGTCCGACCCCATGGGCTTGGCCTAACCAGTCCCACATCCAGACTATTTCATCTCTTCCACCTTCAATTTTTGTTTTGTTTTTGGAGCCAGGGTCTCACTCTTGTCACTTAGGGTACAGTGCAGTGGCACGATCATAGCTCACTGCAGCTTTGAACTCCTGGGCTCAAGTGATCCTCTCACCTCAGCCTCTGGAGGAGCTGGGACTTCTCCAAATTTTTAATGCTGGTGGCCCAAGAAGCTGCCACTGAGTGGAAAGGCTGAGTCTTCCTGCAGCCTTAAAATTCAAAGTGCACACCTAAACTTCCATGGGTTGCATTAACTGAAGAGGTGAGTCCTCTTCATTGCAAGGCCAGTCATTTCATTTCTAGATCCCTGTAAGCACTTTTCAGATTGCTCAAGAAGAGCTTCCCAGGATTAACCATCTCTCGGGTTACTCAGAGGAATCTATTTCCAAACCATGAGGGGGGTGGATGGTCCCCCAGGCATCTCCCTCACCACTTGGGGAGGGTAAGAGGAAAGTAATAGGGGTCCTCTGAATATTCTTTCTCAGACCTAAATTCCTCACTTTCTCTAACCAGGAAGGCCAAAACTCATGGTTCTACTTCCCTACCCTCTTTCTTTGACTTCGATTTTACACAGAACCACCCATTTCTAGTTTCTTTTTCACATGAGAGGAAGGGTGAACATTAAAGACAGTCTCCCTAGACTTTGGATATTATTAATAATAATCTTCCCCGTCATATAATCCGTAGGTTTCCCAAGTAAAAGACAAACTAACAAAAAACTTTGGCCCTAACATCTAAGGCTGAAATAATCAACTAAAACACTTTCTAGCTTAATACCACACACAAAAAAATTTTTAAAATGCAAGCACACTCAGAGTCTTCTGTTTTGTCAGCAACATAATGTAATCCAGGACGTGGGTCTTCTATTCAACAAAGAGAAAATCTCTCTTAGGCATAGCTATTGAAAACTTTTCTCATCTCAGAAAAGTCTTCCCACAGAGAAGTAAAAAGAGTGTTGTTTCTTTTAGCCAGAGGGAGAACAGTGAAAAGACTAATTCAGTTCTACCCAATTAATTTACACTTTTGGTTTACTGAAAAACAAAGTTCTTACAAAATAAGTTTTTAAAAAGAAAAAAATGTGTCAGACCTAAAAAGAAAAAAATCACAGAAATGTGTGGGATGGTTAATTTGAATGAATTTAATTGAAATTAGTTATCAAATCACACGTTTTGTCATCAAAGTCTTTATTTTGGCTAATTTTGAACAACTGGAATAAGGCAAGAGTTTAGCGACAATATGTTGCATATTCTACCCTGGGGAAGCAGGCTACCTTAAACACATACAGTACTCAGTCATTTAATTCTATCTCAAACAATGGATTAACTAATTCAATCTTGCTTCCAAAAGCAAAGCTCTTTGTTTTTCAGAGTAAGACTCAAAGGGTATTTTTGATTTACATAAAAAATTTAACTGGGTATTTCAGAAACTTCTACAAAAGAAATGGTGAATTTCCATGCTATTTGTTGTCTCAAACTATTACAGAAACAAGAGCTTATTCCCACCACCTCTTTTGTGTTAATAATAATGTCAAGAATTTCTGCTGTAATACTAAGTCAGAATTTCTTCTAACTTGATCATTAGAGTCCAAAACTTTCTGAAAAGCTGTGGGAATTTCTATTTTCCTTTACCTTTTTATCAAATCAATTTCAAATTTTGTAACTTTCCTAAGGTCTAATATAAAGATATAATGTATTCGGCACTCTTCACTAAAAATAGGAACTGGTTTCTTTTTTTTTTTTTTAAAGAGATGAGGTTTCACTCTTTTATCTAGTCTGGAGTACAGTGGCACACTCACAGCTCACTGCAGCCTCAAACTCAAGCAATCCTCCCACTTCAGCCTTCCAAGTATCTGGGACTGCAGGTGTGCGCCACCATGACCGGCCAGAAAGCGGTTTCTAAGTCTTAGAAAAGTTGGACCAAAAGGAACAGCCAACCATCTGCTTCCAACTACATGTCCCAAAAAGTCCTACCTTAATTCCAAAGTTATGCAGTTGCCTAGCAGCTGCTAATCCTGCTGGACCAGCACCAATAACGATGACTGATTTCTTAAAAAGAAAAGAAACAAAACTCCAATTAGAGTAATGATAACAATTTACTGTTTTAGTTGCTCTGGAACTGCCAAGCAATGTTAGTTCATCTACATTTCTTGATGTCCTTAGTTATTTTCCTAAAGAATACGGTGGTACTTGTGTTAAGTAAATCCTTCCTTTTTTTCTATAGTCTGAGTGAACAGTGCTTGATCTTTTCCTCTTGGGAGAAACACATTTCCACAGAAGTCTTGTTTTGATAAGTTTTGTGGTGATTACGTGACTTTTACTAGTATCATTAATGGCAATAGACTATCATTTGTCTTGACCAATGGCAGTGCTATCACTAAAGCTACAGTCACCTACATTGTGGTAGTCTTTAGGGAGAAGATACTGGTCGGTTCCCACGCTGAGAACTCCTGTGTTGATGAGACCTTTTCTTGTCATGAAATAAAGTATTCTCTCTACTTCCTGAACACATCGAATGCGCACCAGACCCCGGACAATGATGTGAGGAATACATTTCTGAGGAGTAAGAGCTTCCTGTGTTTGGAAATGAAAACAACTGTTAAAAAACAAACAAACAAAAAAACTCAAGGAACTCAAACAACTCAATAGCAAGAAAATAACCTAATTAAAAACTGGGAAAAGGATCTGAATAGACATTTCTCAAAAGATGACATATGAATGGCCAGCAGTTACAGCCATCCCTCAGTATCCGTGAGGGACTGGTTCCAGGTTCCCCTGAGGATATCAAAATCCACAGATGCTCAAGTTCCTTATGTAAAATGGCATAGTATTTGCATATAACCCATGCACAACCTCCCATATACTTTAAGTCATCTCTAGATTACTTATAATACTTAATATTATACAATATAAATAGTTGTTATATTGTATTCTTTAGGGAATAATGACAAGAAGAAAGGCTGTACATGGTCAATACAGATGCAACAATTTATTTTTTCCCAAAATTCTGAGATGCAGAACCCATAGATACCAAGGGCTAACTGTATATAAAAAAATGCTCAACATCACTATCAGGGAAACACAAATTAAAACCACAATCAAATATCATCTCACATCTGTTAAAATAGCTATTACCAAACAGACAAAAGGTAACAAGTATTGGAGAGAAAAGGAAATCCTTGTGCACTGTTGGTGGGAATGAACATTAGTACAGCTGTTACAGAAAACGGTATGAAGGTTTCTCAAAAAATTAAAAATAGAACTACCATAAGATCCAGCAACTCCACTGCTAGGTATACATTCAAAGAAAATGAAGACAGTATCTTAAAGAGATATCTGCACTCCCATGTTCACTGTAGCGTTACTCACAATAGCCAAGACATGGAATCAACTAAGTGTCCGCTGACAGATTAATAAAGAAAATGCGGTATATATACATAATGGAATACTATTCAGCCTTTAAAAGAAAATCCTGTCATTTGCACCAACATGGATGAACCTGGAAGATATCATGTTAACTGAAATAAACCAAACAGAAAGACAAACACTGCATGATCTCACTCATATGTGGCATCTAAAAAAGTCAAACTCACAGAAGCAGAGAGTGGAATGTGTGTTGCCAAGGGTTAAGGGGGTGGGTATGGGGTGATGTTGGTTGAAGGACACAAAATTTCAGTTTAGACAGGCAGAATAATTTCAAGAGATCTATTGTGACCAGGTAAGGTGGCTCATGCCTATAATCCTAGCACTCTGGAAGGCCGAAGCAGGTGGATTGCTTGAGGTGAGGAGTTTGAGATCAGCCTGAGCAAGAGTCAGACCCCATCTCTACTAAAAATAGAAAAATAAGCCAGTCATCGTGGCATGCCTGTAGTCCTAGCTACTCAGGAGGCTGAGGAAGAAAGATCACTTGAGCCCAGGAGTTTGAGGTTGCATCGTAATGGCACCACTGCATTCTACCCAAGGTGACAGAGACTTTGTCTTAAAAAAAAAAAAAAGACAGACATCTATTGTACAACATGGTGACTATAGTTAATAACAATGTATTATATATTTGAAAATTGCTGAGATTTTAAGTGTTCTTACCACAAAAAATGATAAGCATTGAGGTAATGCATGTTAATTAGCTTGATTTAGCCATTCCACAATGTATACATATTTCAAAACAGGTTGTACACCATAAATAAAAGTTTCTTGGTTCCCGAAAAGTTAAACATAAAATTACCATATGACCCAGTAATTCCACTTGTAGGTATATACCCAAAAGAACTGAAAACAGGTATTCAAACAGAATGTTCACTGCAGCAGTATTTAAATAGGCAAAAGGTGGAAACAATTCAGATGTCCATCAATAGACGAATGGATGAACAAAATGTGATCTATCCATACAATGGAATATTATTCAGCTATAAAAGTGAATGAAGTTCTGACACATGCTACCACATGGATGTGAAAACATCATGCTAAGTGAAAGAAGCCAGTCACAAAAGGCCACATATGATTCCGTTTATTAGAAAAATCCTGAATAGGCAAATCTATAGAGACAAAAAGTAGATTAGTGGTTGCCAGGGGCTGGGAAAATGGGAAGTGACTACTTAATGGGTATGAGGTTTCCTCTTGAGCAATGAAAAAATTCTGGAACCAGATAGTGGCAATGGTTTTACAATACTGTATATGTACTTAATGCCACTAAATTGTACGTTTAGAATGGTAAAAATGGTAACTTTTATGTTACGTATATTTTATTACGCTTAAAAAAACTCTCAGGACAATTCAAATCCATTATTTAGCACTAAGATAGTAAGAGCAAAGAGAGGTTTGCCCAGCAGGGGAAAAGAAAAAAAGGACAAAAGGAAGACACAGCAATTTATAGTTTATCACATGAGTTCCCCTCACCAAGAATGATTGCTGCAAGGAGCATGAGGGACAGCACATCACATTCCCGACTCAACAAAGGCCACTACAGAAATCCGGGCTGCTGCTTGTACTGGCAGCAGGAAAAGCTGGATTCTCATGACTGATAAGACATGGCGGGGCTGATTTAAGAACCTAAAGGAAAAAAAAAGATGTTGCCTTTCTCTGCTGACCCAGCTTTGGCAAGGCCTTGGTCTGTTTCAAAGACTCAAGAGTCATGAAGCCACTGCTCCAGACCAGTGTCAGGAAGTTGGAACAGGCACCGAGGGGCTCCCCCAACCCCAGGCCTCTCCTCTATTCCTGTCACCAACGCCCGGCTCCACCAGAACCTAATCAAACACAGGCAGATGACCATATACCAGAAGTAGTAAATACATACAACTGTTGGTTGAGATTGTTGCAAAAGATGATAAATTGGTTTGTATCCATGAAGTCAAAAAAAAATTGAATATCTTTGATTCTTTAAAAGCAAATATATTTATGTCTTTCCACTAGAGTATTAAGTATACACAATAAATTCTAGTTTCTTACTAAAAACTAAGATAGATCCAGACTGACAAGTTCGAGACTTTTTCTATAACATTCTGCCCTATATAAGTCAAATTTCAATGTCAAATAAAAGGAAATATGAAGAAAAATGAATCCAATGCTGTTTCTGTAAAGTACATCTTTGTAACTTATTTATATGAAATCCTGAACACAATTTTGTTCGACTCAGTAAATGTTTATTGAGTACCTACTCGTAAATGTTTATTGAGTACCTACTCAAGCCTGCTGGGCAGAAAATGAGTATTTCTACCTTGCCCAATCAACTCACCTGGATAGAATTCATATAACTGCATGAACAGCCATAACTGAATCAGGTCATCTCATGCTGGATTCTCTCTTTTTTTTTTTGCAAGTACAAGGTGAAATTTATTGATGTGGGGCAAGATAGGATTACAGAGCAGCAGCAAGATACAGGTTACAGAGCAAGATACATATGCCACAGATGATGACCGACCCCTTGCTGTAGCAAAAGAGCTCATAGTGGATTCTAAGCCAGTGAAATATCAGGGTGAAGTTGGATCATCTTTCTTTAATCAAGACTACTTTGGCACTCTTGCACAACATTCTGCCTTCAGCAGTGACTCAATTGCTGAAGAAATTAATAAATCAGAAAAATCCTAGGGTCAAGTCTTTGGTTTTATGTTTTGTTTTTTTTTTTTTTCTTAAAAAAAGCTGGTATTCCCACTCAGCCCCCCAGTTTATCTTCCCACTTTTCAACGTGGGTCCTGTGTGATGTTTCTAACATTTATTTAGTCCCAACAGAGAGAAAAGCATTGGTCTTGGTTGCTTGAGGACACAGAGGAGAATAAAACTTAGTCTCTGCCCTCAAATGTTCATAATCTAACCTTTGATTTTTCTTTTTTCCTTCTGGCATTGCTACTGAAACTCTTTGACCAAACTTTGTACGTTATACTCACTCACTACAGAGTCAGCATTTTGATTCTGTATAGTCTAAAGCGGTGGCTCTCAACAGGGTTGACTCTACCCCTATTTGGAAATGTCTAGAGATGTACCTGGGTGTTGTTAAACATCCTACAATGTGTAGGGCAGCCGCCACCACAAAGAATTATCTGTTCAAAAGGTTAATAGTGCCAAGGCTAAGAAACCATGATCTAAAGCTTCCATCCCTGGATAAAGCAGTCTCCCTCCTTCAACAAAGTACTCTGTCCACATGCTGTTACCCAATGTGCCCTTACTTACTTTGCAGTTAGTATACCACAGTGCGAGGATGAGGTTTCTCAATGCCAGGTACATGGTGGGGTCTCGAGAATATTCTGGAAACTCATAGAGCTCATCCAGTTCCATCACATCTGGCCTCACACAGAGGGCTTTGCCACATTCGTTGGGCTGGTAGAAAGGCTGGAAGTACCGGTTCATGTCTGGAACTGACAGGTGACACAAATGAGCAACTCTGCGAGCTGTGACTTCCAAATCCAGAAGAATCAACGAGAAAAAACAAACCAAAAAGGATAGCCTAGACAAACCCTGCGGTCTATCCGACATAAATCTTTCTGCTTCCTCCCTCCAAGCCGGTCAAAATACACATGAATTAAATATTTTTTTCCCATTCTTTCTTCACAAGTCATTTACAACTTTAATTTCTGTGGTATGGAGAAAAATTTTAATTTTTCATTGCAGGAAAAAAACCACATACCATATAATTTACCATCTTAACCATTTTTAAGTATACCTTTTGGTAGTATTAAATATATTCAAATTGCTGTGCAACAGACCTCTAGAACTTTTTCATCCTGCAAGACTGAAACTCTATACCTATTGAACACCAACTTCCCATAACATATATTTTAAAAGTTAACTTTTATGGCATTTTTCTGATTATAAAATAGGTTCGCAGAAATAAATGACAATCACTAATCCTTGAATATGTCCAAGTGGAGGGGTTACATTTAGGGGTATACTCTACTCTTATTTCTGTTTCTATGAATAGAGAATATTAAGATGATATTTGTTGTATCTATAATATATTGGAAATTAACAAGATATTGGAAAACTGATATAAAAGTGTTTTCTAACCTACTTTTTAAAGTTTATAGTATCATTTTTCCATGTCACCAACTATGATTTCGATGGCTATATATTTTCTTATTATTTAACCACTCCCCTATTGCCAGGCATTTAAATTTTATCCAATTATTTCACTATTATAAAAATTGCCAAAACAAATGTCTTTGTATACAAATCCTTAGATTTACTTTTGACTATTTATTTAGAACAAATTTCTAGAAATGGCACTGCTGGTCAAAGAGTCTATTTTAAGGTTTTTGATGCACACTGCCAAATCATCTTTCATAAATGTGCACTCTAATAGTATTTGAGTGCCTGTTTCAGTACACCTTCATTAACTCTGGGAATTACAACTTTAACTTTGATTTCCACAACTACATTTTAAGAGGGCCCAGTGTTATCAAAAACCTTAAGATAGAGCCACAATGCAAAAATCTATTTGTACTATCAAAAATGCAGTTTGTTGGCCAGGCGCAGTGGCTCACACCTGTAATCCTAGCACTCTGGGAGGCCGAGGCGGGCAGATTGTTTGAGCTCAGGAGTTCAAGACCAGCCTGAGCAAGAGCGAGACCCCGTCTCTACCAAAAATAGAAAGAAATTAATTGGAAAACTAAACATATATAGAAAAAATTAGCCAGGCATGGTGGTGCATGCCTGTAGTCCCAGCTA
>CAUYSK010059636.1:0-55285 GCA_963575035.1 Avahi laniger | reverse complement strand
GTTCGCTTGAGCCCAGGAGTTTGAGGTGTGTGTGAGCGGGGCTGACGCCATGGCACTCTAGCCCGGCCAAAACAGTGAGACTCTGTATAAAAAAAAAAAAAAAAAAAAGCAAATGAAGGAGACTCCTTTACTCTTCTGCGTATCAGTATATTACTGCTTCTTTCTTTCAGTTATCTGAATCAAAAAACACAGAGACATCCTTCACTCTTCCACATCCAGTGCAGCATCAATTGTTGCCAAAATTTATCTAAAATCTGACTTCTTCTCACCATCTCTATTACTGTTATCCTCATCAAACACACCATCAGTTATCTCCCAGATTGACAGTAACCTCCTAAATGGTTTCTCTTTCTCCATCCTTTACCTCTTATAGTCTACTCTCCATAGGAGCCAGAATGATCTTTTCATTAATAAAATTTATTTTCAGAGAAGTTTCACAGCAAAATTAAGTGAAAGTTACACAAAATTCCCATAAACCCTTGCCCACACAGATGCACAGCCTCTCCATTATCAACATCCTATGTGCAGAGTGGTACATTTATTACATTCCATTAACCTGCATTCACACATCATTATTACCCAAAGTTCATAGTTTACCAAGTTTGCTCTTGGTGTTATACATTCTATGGATTTTGACAAATGTGTAATGACTTGTACCTACAATTATAATACAGAATAGCTTCAATGCCCTAAACATCCTCTGTCTTCCCTCAATCATCCGTTCCTCTCCCTTACTCCTGATCTTTTTACTGACTCTGTAGTTTTCTCTTATACAGAATGTCATATGATTGGAATATTACCTTATGTAGCATTTTCAGGTTGACTACTTTCATTTATAATGTGCATGTAAGGTTCCTTCATGTCTTTGCATGGCTTGAAAGATCATTTCTTTTTTAACACTGAATAATATTTCATTGTCAGGATTTACCACAGTTTATTTATTCATTTACCTACTGAAGGACATCTTGGTTGCTTCTACATTTCATCAATTATGAATACAGCTGCTAAAAACATCTGTGTGAAGGTTTTTGTGAGGACATGTTTTCAACTCATTTGTGTACATACCAACAAACACAATTGCTGGATTGTATGGTGAGAATATGTTTAGTTTTGTAAAAGAAAAAAAAAACTGCCAAACTCTCTTCCAATGGGGCTGCACCATTTTGTATTCCCACCAGCAATGAATGAGAATTCTTGTTTCTCTACAAACTCACTAGCATTTGGTATAGTCACAGTTTTGCATTTCAACTCTTCCAATAGGTGTATAGTGGTATCTCATTGTTTTAATTTGAAATTTTCTAAGGACATTTGATATTGAACAACTTTTCATTTGTTTATTTGCCACTTGCATATCTTCTTTATATTTAAGAACAGAGGTGTTTGTTCATGTCTTTTGCCCATTTTTTAATTAGGTTTTTAATTTTATTATCATAGGATTTTAAGAGTTTCTTATATATTTTGGATGAGTCCTTTATCACATATGTCTTTTACAAATATTTTCGCCCATTCTTTGGCTTGTATTTTCATTCTTCTGACATTGTCTTTTACAGATCAGAAGCATTTAATTTTAATGAAGTCTAGCTTATCAAGTATTTCTTTCATGGATCATGCCTTTGTTGTTGAATCTAAAAAATCATTGCCATCCTCAATATCACCTAAATTTTCTCCTATGTTATCTCCTAGGAGTTTTTATAATTTTGTGTTTTATGTTTAGGTCTATGATCAACTTTGAGTTAATTCTAATTAAAGATGCAAGGTCTGTGTCTATGTTCAATTTCTGGCATATCAGTGTCTTGTTTCTAGCAATGTTTTTTAAAAAGACTATCTTTAAGAGTGATGTCAGCAAGATGGAGAAAAAGGAGTTTCCAGTGCTCATTGAAAGGATGGCCTTGTTAGCAAAATAACAGGAACATATTAATAACAAAAATATCTAACTCATAGTTTCTCAGTAAGGGCTAACATCAAACATAAGAGTTCTCTCTCTCTATCTCTCTCTCTCTCTTTCCACCCATTACCTCCCTCCCTCCTTTAATGACAGGCACGCTGCAGGGTTCCATTTCCATAACATCTAAAAAGAGCTGAACAGACAGAAAGGAAATGTAAATCTTTCTCTTTAAATCCACCAGAAACTGCCTTTTAGAATTTTCTTTTTAAAGCCTTGAAGAGCCCCTGAACAGACAGCAGGGGATACAAACTTCAGGCCTCAGTTCCTGCCCATAACCATATCTCAAGGGCAAAATCTTAGATAAGATCACAATTCTCAGTGATAAACTTGTCTCCAAGGAAGAGGCAGGCACTTTTGTTATCTGCCTGCTGTTAAAAAAAAAAAGAAAGAAATGGATACAGCAGTTCACAATACCCTGTTCATTTGGCTACAGCCATAAATCATCTTCACCCCTTTACAACTCCTAAATAAAAAGTATGAGTAACTGGTCTTCTAGGCCAAGATACTCTCCCTCTTCCTCTTTCATGTTGGCCCTTTTTCCATCAGAAAAAGTATGGTAAACTTTTCCTCCTTCTATTCCAGTCATTGTCTGGAGAAATCTCTCTCAAAACCTGCATGCACTAGCTCATACCCTAACACTCATCCTCTCACAGAAACATCAATTTGAATGACCACCCAGACACAAAAATGCCTTCACAAGAGCTAAGGCCCAGGTGAGAGATTACAGCATCTGAGTGGAGCACAGAAAAATAAAAATAAAACTACCATATAATGCAGCAATTCTACTTCTCATTATATATCCAAAAGAATTGAAATCAAGATCCCAAAGAGATACTAGCACTCCCATGTGCATTGCAGCACTATTCACAATAGCTACGATATAGAAACAAACTAAATGATCATAGAAAATGAATGGATAAAGAAAATGTGGTATATGCGTAGAATAAGAATACTATTCAGCCTTTTAAAAGAAGGAAATTCTGTGATATAACATGGATAGCCCTTTAGGATATTATGCTAAGCGAAATAAGACAGTCACAGAAAAACAAGTAACCTATGACTCTACTTATATGAGATATCTAAAATAGTCAAATTCATAAAATCTAAGACTGGAATGGTAGTTACCAGGGAATTGGGGAAGAGAAATGGGGAGTTATTATTAATAGGCGTAAAGTTTCAGTTAAGTAAGATGATCTGCTATACAATATTATACCTATATTCAAGATCTGTTATACAATATTATACCTATAGTCAACTGATATACAATATTATATCTATAGTCAACAATGTATTACACACTTAAAATTTGTTCAGAGGCTAGATTTCGTGTTAAGTGTTCTTACAACAGTAAAATAAAAAATTTTTAAACTAATTTAATTCACTTAAAGGTCTAATGCAATGCTTTGCTATACTTGATTGTACATAGGAATCACTTGGGATCTTAATAAAATGCAGAATTTGGCTTAGTCTGTCAAAACTGAGGCTTGAAATTTTTCACTTCTGAAAAATAGGTGATGCCTATGCAGCTGGTCTGTGGACCATAATTTGTATAGCAAGAAACTGAACAGTAATTCTCAAACCTTGCTGCTAATTGGAATCACCTAGAGAGCTTTAAAATAAAGAGCTGTCTGGTTCCCACCCCTAAAGATTCTGATTTAATTGGTCTGGGGTGTGGCCTGGGTATCAGGAATTTTAGAAAGCTTCCAGGTAATTCTACTGTGAAACCAAGGGTGTGAATCACTGTCCCTTTCAGTCCTCTCTGAATCAGGACATTTTCTTTGATGGATAGAATGGAAGCAAATTAGTAATTGCTGTTTCAAAAGCAACAGGGAAAATTGTTCTCATGGGGGCACAGTGATGATCGTAATAATACAGCAACAACATCTGATTATATGCATGCCCAGTTCTACTGCTGGCATGCTAGAATCCTGCTACTGTCAGTGTGGTCCTGGGAACCATGTAAGTTAGAAATGCAGAATTCAGGCCTCTCTCCAAACACTGAGAATCAAAATCTAT
Organism: Avahi laniger; assembly: GCA_963575035.1. Classification (NCBI taxonomy): domain Eukaryota; kingdom Metazoa; phylum Chordata; class Mammalia; order Primates; family Indriidae; genus Avahi; species Avahi laniger. The sequence continues at coordinate 51,324 of CAUYSK010059636.1, read as the reverse complement.
CTTTTAACAAGATATTTCAGGTGATAATGGTGCAAATTAAGGTCTGAGATTCACTATTCTAGGATGCTCTTTTCCCATGGCAATTGCTCTGCACCAGATATACAGGCCAGTCAAGCAGCTCCATTATAAAGGCATTGGAAGTGAAGAGGAGAAAGAGGGAAGGAGCCAGTCAAAAGTCAATGATTGAGAAAATCCTTAACATAACTTTGCAAGGAAGTTCCAAAATACACCCACAACCCAGGTAAGTTTCAAATCTGTCAAGGAAGAATTTATGTAGCAAAAATAAGGATAATTATTATTGCTAATTTATGCAGAATTCATTTTTTTGTGATTAGCTGTGTAGACGTGCTCTACAATTCTGCAGTTCTGCATCAGTGGTTCTCAACAGGGGGTGTTTTTGCTCCCCAGGAGATATTTGGCATTTTGGCTGTCACAACTGGAGAGTAGGGTGTAGGTGGTATCTAGAGGGTAGAGGCTAAGAATTCCGCTACCAGGGATATATCCTACAATGCACAGTGCAGCCCCCCCACAACAAAGAATTATCTGAGAAACCCTGTTCTGCAGCATATCAATTTAGGAGAATATAGGTATGATTTCTTAAAGGGGCAAAATCTCACTTGTGAAAGTGGAGCAAGGCAGTAAAAGATTTCCTCTGGCAAATAACTCCATTACGAGAAGCTCAATGATCAGGATATTAGAATAGCAGAGTGGTCTGGAGAATGTGCATGTAGCCCTAGGGTGTAAAGTTCATTTTCTTAGTGTATGCATTAAACATTGCTGATTGACATCGTAAAACCAGTTTAGTAACAGCTCATTGTCTGCTTTTTTTTTTGTTTTCATTAGTTAAAAGTGTCAAAACCCATGAACCACTTAGTGAGCCCCCTGGAGATGGTGGCATTGTATTAGGCACTCCACAGAGGTCAATCCCTGACTTTCACCACTTGCAAGAATAATTTACAATTTTCAAAATGTGTGATTATAAAATCTTCAGATAAATTCTCCTGGTTGTGCTCTTTGTTGTTGTTTTATGTGATCACATCTCATCTGTTGCAGTTGTTGAATCTCTACTGAGGGAAATTGATGTCATGTCACAGTATGGATGCATGAATCCATGCATGAATCCAATCCATGAATTCATCCAATCCATGAATTGATAGGATTCTTATGTAGAAACAGGTCTATTAACTGTCAGATCCAGGGCTCTATGGTGAGGTGCATAACAGACAGCGATGGATGCAGTTCCTGGGAATACAAAAGGTAGGAAAATGTAAAGGGGTGGCACCAGGGATCTAGCAGGCTGATGGCATTGACCTTATATTCTCTGCCTCCTTCCTAGGTCTGCTCTAGATCCATATTCTCCAAAGTTCAGAATACACCTTTCAGTGTTGTGCCAGGTGACACTGTGGGATGCTGGAGGAAAGTATTTGACCTTCCAGTAACAATGTTCTATCTAAAAATGGAAAGCAGTGAGATTTGCTGATGATCGATATATGACTTTCACACTTGGTTTGTCGCCAGATGCTCAAGTGTGACATCCTGTCCTGAGGAAAGCCTGGGATCTGGCCACGGCAGTGACTTTCCTAGTTCCTTTGCTTTCAGTATATTGCAATAGATTGTGGTTTATGTTAATACATGCTCGGGTATGGGATTTTACAATCTTAAATGGTAGAATCTTCATAATATTGTATACTGGGGTGGGATGTGAGCATATCTTTTGTTCCCTGCCGAGGTTCACTGGTCAACTCCTGACAAAGCACAAAAAAAGTAGTTAAAATTAGACATATTTTTTCTTTTAGAAATATGTTAATTTTATGACCTTTTTGAGGATGACCAGTGATTGTCAGTAGTTGCTACCTCACAGGCATTTAAAGACACGCACACACACACACACACATACACACACACACAGGCACACGTAATCCGTCACTTTAATATTAAGTGGGTTTTTACAAAGAACAAGTAAGCAGTTGCTATTGAAAATAGCTCATGTTATGTAGAGAGTAATATAAAAAGAGTTTTTTGGATTTTTTTCATTTCGGGGTGGCTTTGTTGCTGAAAAAGGTATGTCACCTATAAAAACTCTGATATCTTGTCACTTGAATAACCAGGCTTCAGTTTTCTAACTTATTTAAAAATCTCCCAAAGGAAGAGTTTCAGTGAAATTTCAATGTCTTTAATAATACTCTAAGATTTCAATTCCCTTGAAAAGTTTGCAAGCACATCTGATTATTTCCCCATCAGAGAAAATGGAAATTTACTTGTCAAATTTCAATGAAGTCCTTTCAATATTTAGTAGTTGGGATTACAAAATGAGCATCCTCATTAAGTAAGTACAGCCAATGATACTCTTCTTCCATAAGGATCAACTTACTTTTCCAGCTATGACAGCTACAAAAACAAGAATCAAAATGAACTGAACATAGAACTATAACCTTGAATACTGTACCTTTAATGGAATACCAAAATTTTAAAAAATAAAGCACATACAATCATGTTGCTCACAAAAACACTTTGCACTGTTAATACAGAAAATAAAAATAAAGCATTTTTATATATTTCATCTTTAGGCTATTATATTTATGTATTTTGTATGCATATTATATATTAGTAGTATATGTATATAATTTCTAAGGAATACATATCAGTGAAGGAGACTGATTCATTGGAAATCATCAAAACACAGCCTTATTTTTGTCTCCTACTATCCTTTCAAAATAAATGCTGTGGGGGAAATGTCTTCCTCTTCCACCAGGTGAAAATTCTAGTAGACACGCAATATGCCTTCTCTAGTTATTCTTGTGTAACAGGAAGTTCTATGATTACTTTAATTTGCAAATATTCAGTCTCAACTTAGTATTTAGAAAAGATTCAGTTCAATTTATGACTCATTAATTTGTACTTCATTCAAACTAGTATAAGACAGCCCATCTGCCTTGGGGTAGGGGGGTGATCTGTTTCTTCTTTTTCTCTAGGTCCTATTTATCATCACTCACTAATTCTGTGTACACTGACCTTGAGAGTGTCTAACAGAGTTTAGGGAGAAGAGGGAGGGGGATAGGGAAGTTCTTACGTGGCTTGTACTGTAGGAGATGGTTTGTTATCCCTTGGCCTAGTAGATTTTTACACCTGACTTATATCTCGCAGATATGGTCATATATATCTTACGATATAACCACATATATCATATATAAATATATTTATATATATATGTATATATGTAGGATACATATGTATCCCACATATAAATTGTGGGTTCTTTAGAGTCTCCTTTACTGGATCATCCCTTCTGCACTTCTGTGATGTACATGATACATTCTATTCTTTCAGCTGCTGCTACCTCTTGTTGGGGCTCAGACAACAGTACCTCAAAATGAAAGCCTCAGAAGCAGCCTCAGAAGCAAAAGTTTTTCTCTGACTTTCTTCTGTCCTCCTGTGTCTCAGTCCCATGCTCCCCTGAGGCTAGCCACAAAAACTAGAATCCCCCTTCCACAAGGCATGTCATAAAAACAAGAACCCCTTTTCCCAAAACCCTGTCATAAAACCTAAAATTATTCTATGTAAAAACTGGCCATAAAGAAATTATCTGACCTACCTTATTTGACTGTGGGTCATAAGACCTCCATTCTAGAGGGGGCCTTGCCTTACACTCAGAAGGAAATAATGCATCCTCAGAGAAGCCAAAAAGAATCTGGACACACAGACCTTGCTGGGTCCCCACTCAGTATATTAGCATTAGATCACACCCTTTTGTCCAATCACATTTCTACGCGGCTGTCCATACTTTGTTGAACCTAAGCATAAAAATGGAAAATTTCCCCTATATCTTTGGGTCTTCATTCTGAAGGCTACTGTGTATAGACATTAAATAAATTTATATGTTTTTTTCCAATTAATCAATCTGAATCATGTTAGTGATTTTCAGCAAACCTATAGTAAGGCCAAAGGCCTTGGTCCCTACACTCTTCTGCTCCTCTTTTTTCTGGTTGTAATTCAAAAAAACTCTCTCTTGGAGTGTGAAACCTGAAACCAATTTTATTTCCTGCATCTGTGTTAAATAATACCGGGACTGAGCATACTTTACTGTCTGTATGTTAATAATACCGAGAAATAATGCTGAGAACAAGCAAAAGTAACTCACCTACTTGTTCTACAAAATTTTTTCTGCCGAATGATAAGACTGTGAACCAAATAGGAGAGTTGATTTTCAAGACTAGCAGCTTGCTCATCAAGGTTCACTTCAAAACCCTCGCCTCTCTACCATAAACTCTGTCTAGTCCTCAACAGCACCTCACTTCAGCAAGATCCGTCTTCACATCACTATACCTATGTTCTAAAATCCTATGCATATTTTCTCCATCAATTCCTCCCTGACTGAAGTGAGTCTCGTTTATTTAGTTTTGCTTGATCAACAGATGTTTTTGGTGGAATCTTAGAGTTGACTTTGGGAAGTATCCTTATGTGCCCAGGTAGTTTTCTTGTGCAAAAGTCAAGGTGGATCCACTGTCTAGTGCTTCTGATTTATGGGTAAAACACATCCTCTCCCATCAACAAATTCTGGATGATTCTATTATAGTATAGTCACTTATCCTTTGCATTCCAACTTAATAGCTCGCAACCCCATCTTAATTGCCTTTGTGATTTCCTAGTCTATGGTGAAAATTCAGTTCTCTGTGACTCACAAACCTTAAGGAACACACACCATAGTCTTAGTGCTTTCATTAAAACTTTTATCTTTAGGCTTGAGGTGGGATATGACCATCCCCACCTCTCCACGTTGAGACTGGAGGAAGGCAATAGGTGAAACCACAGCATGGTAACAGCTTCCTCCAAAGAAATCTCCTAAATCCACTCTTTCAAATCTACTCAACTCTTTAATACCTTTAAAGTGTTTCAAGATTTGAAAAATTGTCAACCTCTTATGTTCTTTGAAAATTTACATTTTGGTCTGGCAACCTCACTCTGGAATATCATATCTATTGTATCCTGGTGCCTCAGTCAAAACTCCCAATGTGACTCTTGTGTTTTTATTATAATATTCATATTTATTCATTTATCCTGAATGCACATTAGAGGTATTCTAAATCAGAAACAAATTTCTTAATCATAAATATACCCCCCACCTTGCCCCAGGCCTTACCTTTGGGGCTACACAATAAGAAAGAAGTCAATTGTCCTACACAATTAGCCAAGCACTCCACAGCCAGAGGTAAGATGAGGAAAAATGATTTTTCTTTGCTTACAAAGAGAAAGAAGCAGCTCTTCCCCCCATCCCTCCTGAAAGGGTGTCCTTGGAAACTTAATGTGTCTGAATCTTAACTTTAACTCAATGATACACAAATAAAATCTTTCCAAGAGCCATATGGCTCCACATGTCTCAGATTTTAGGACCTCCATCCTCATTCCTCCTTGAAATGTAAATACCTAGAGAGATAGCAGCTACAGTCTTTTTGGTACCTTAGGAACTTAACCAGGGGACCTGGTTAGGTCTGCGAACATTTAGCCCTCTAGGGGAGATGAGAAACTTTTATTGTCTTTTCAAATAAGATCAATTAACTAGGCAAATGATTATAGATTTAATTCTCATGGAATGTAAAAAATAAAGAATTTCTGACAGACATGAAAGCAAACATTCCCTATCTTTATATCATGTACATTTCTGTGTCTCAGGAGGCTAGGGCTTTTTGCAGGAACAGTAAGAAATTCAGGGAAATTTTACTTTTTCTGCAGAGACATTCCGATACATTTATATTTTAGAACACATGTATACCCAATGTTTATTTTATTGAAAAGCATGTGCTGTTAAGAATAATTTTGTGGATCAATGATTTAGCTCAGTGTTTCTCATACTTAAGATAGAACCACCTTGGAAATCTTTTTAAAATATATATATATATAAGCAGATTCAGATTCAGTGAGTGTGGAGTGAGGTCTTAGATTCTGCATTCCTAACAAGCTCCCAGGAGATGCCAATTCTGCCGGTCCTCGGACCAAACTTGGCATAGCAAGACTCCAGCCATCCTGTTTCAGGAGTTGGAGCAGAATTATGAACTCTTTCAGCTGAAAAATTGAAAATCCAACAGCAACTGGAACGTAATCACTCATTTCTGTGTTGTCCAAGCAAGGAGACAAGGAGTAAGAACCTGAGTCAAGTGTTGGGCAGAATATGAGCACTGGTTAAAACTGAAATGGTAAAAGGACACCTGCAATCATATGGCTACTGCAGCACAAATTCACAATTGCAAGGATATGGAATCAACCTAAGTGCCCATCAACCAAGAAGTGGATAAAGGAAATGTGGTATATATACACAATGGAATACTATTCAGCCATAAAAAAGAATGGAATAATGTCTTTTGTAGCAACTTGGATGGAAGTGGAGGCCATTAGCCTAAGTAATGTAACTCAGGAAAGGAAAACCAAATACCACATGTTCTCACTTATAAGTTGGAGCTAAGCTACAGGTAGGCAGGGGCATACAGAGTGGTACAATGGACACTGGAGACTCAGAAGAGGGGAGCAGTGAGGGAAGAAAAACTACCTATTGGGTGAAATGCATGCTATTCAGGTGATGGGTACACTAAAAACCCAGACATCACCACTATACAATTCATCCATGTAGCCAAAACCCATGGGTACCCCTGAATATATTTAAATAATAATAGAATATATATATATATATATCTGTATGTGAAAAGGGGTGGTAGAGAAGGGACAGGAAGATTTCAGAGAAGCGTGGTTGAAAATTTGAGATACAAGAGATAAGAATGGATCAGAAAAACAAAAGAAAATAGTGGGAAAAAGAACACAGACAAGACCAACATAATCTAGCATTTCTAGCCCATGTTTTATTACGTTTTATTGGGTAAATGTACTGCCAGATGCTAGTTTTGCTGTGTTCCTGAGCAGTATGAGGCTCTCAGGTTTTTATTTTTTGTTTTTGACGGATATTGAAAGAACTTGAGGAGGTGGGAGATGATCTGATAATTGGGAAGACATGGACCCAGCCTAGGGACAACATAATTTCTTTACTGCTTGCTTCCACATTTACTGCTGCTATGTCATATTTGGGAAATTTTCTTTGGGGAGTATTCAAACTGAGTAAAACTATTGTAGAGGTTGGGAAAATAGGATTATAAAAAATTCTAACTTACACAAAAATGTTTAATTATTCTGTAAGTTTGTTAGAGCTAGAATAATTTTCAGTAGTTTCCCTGTCAAAGACTATTAACCATTTTTTGTTGTAGTTTGCTTAGATAATGCAGAAATTTTGAGGCAGGTACAGTAGTCATTTTTATCAATATTTTTTGGGTAAGCTTTAAGTGTCTATGAGAAGGAGTTTCCACTGTCAGACTCTGCTGTCCAGGGAGGAACTGACTGTGTTCTGTCAAAGTCTCTTTCAAGCAACAATAAAAGAGTACCTACATGCCATGTGACCTACTTGTAAATAAATGTGTTGAGACAAACTGTTAAGTGAGGCATTTTGCAGGCTCCACAATCATCAGAGGCTAATGAATCACCTGTTTCTGATCCAATGACATGACCAAAGAAAGGAAAAGAAAACAATGAAAAAAGACTATATTTTTAGTCTACTTACTGAAGTAGGAAAAAAAAGTACTTTTACTTTTCAACTTCAAAAATATTTTATAATGATTTTATTTATTAGAGATTATAGATTGTTTCAGAGGTAACTTACCATCTTCAAGGGAGAAATCAATTTGAATTTAGCTAAGTAACATATGTAGTTGCCATAAAATGGAACTCTTTATAAAAATACCAACACAAGATTACCATTTACTGTATAAGCTGTATGTCCTATTTTATCTTAGACAATAATTTTCCCAGTAGTCTTATTTATATTCTGGTACTGTTCCTCTTATCATTTATGTCTCCCCTACTGGGAACAGAGTTTGAGTGGTTTCATGATAATAAAAAATAAATGCAAATAAATCATGAAAATTCTTTAAATAAATCTTATACCTTAATAAAATAGTTGAGCCATTTATGTTTCTCTCCCACAAGGGAAATAAAAATTTTATTTAGTCTAAATTATTTTCACTTTCTCTACTACTTTCTGGACTGCTTAAACTTTAAGAAAACTTCAGAGCCTTACCCTCTATGGTTTTAGAAACTGACTGTTTAACCTTATTTGGGAAAAATTGGTTTGGTATTCTCCTATATGATTTCAACTCTCTTCTATGTAATTACACACAAAAGAGAAAATAAATGATTAAACAATAAATGGAATGACTGTCTCTGTTAAAGCAATTAGAACCTTACATTTTTATTTTTTCATTTGGTGATTTTGGGCTTTTGACACCCTCTGTGTCTGCACTTCTCCTGAAGTACATTCTTGTCACAAAATATTACCTTTTATCATTAACTGAAACATTATTGAAGAATTGTTACTTCTCAGCATTACCAAGAATTTTCAACTATGCTGATTTGAGGACTGCCCTAGAAGAGACCCTTTTAGGATAGATGTATAACCAAGATACAAACATGTTTCCAATTCATGCCTATATAATGATCCAGGTTATAATAACAGCGTGTGCTTAGTGTAGTTTCCAGAAGATACTTACTCACCTAGAGGTATGTAAGCCTCTGGATCTTAATAATTCTTAAATAGAGAGTGTTAGGTCTTTAGTTCCCATGAAAGTGTTAATTCCTTTAATTAACCTTTCTGGTGCAAAGACAATGAAGCCACCATTGAAGTCTGAATTCTTGTCTTACTCTGATAATATACTGTATCTAGCTTAAGGACTGAGAACATCTGTAAAGTTAAATTGGAAAATTACCAATATAATTGTTAGGAAATTAGCGAGAGATTCTGGGTCTCCTAGGGACAAAAGTGGGTGCTGCTGTGATTCACCCCCCTGAAATGGGCTTTCAGAGAGGCTCATGGGAGATCTACATGTGCAGTAAGACTCAGGTCATATATTTCCCAACTGTCCAATCAAAGTGGTTAACCATGGTGACGTCTGAACTCCTAGGGAGGTCCCAATCTGGGCACTATAAAACAAGATGCAGACTCTAACCAACCCCTTCTGCACCCTTCCTTTTGCTCTCTTTTCCTGCTGTGACAATGTAGCCAGTCGTCATCTGTGGTGTATATACCATGCTCTGTAAACCTATATCTTGCTCTTGCCCTATAATCCTATGTTTCTCTCCTCAATAAACCTCATTTTCGTGCTTGCCTTACTTTGGCATGTCTGGTCATTCTTCGGCCATGAGCGTGCTAAGAACTGATATTTTCAGACTAAAACCTGACATATTCTTGGGTTTATAAGAAACATATTAGAGTAACACCGCCTTTTGATGCGTACAAAGAAACTATAAATGAATCTGTGTGAAGGAAAGAGATTCCCTGCCCATTTCCAAGACTAGTAATTGAATTGAACTGGCATAGTATATTTGAAAATAAAGACATCCACAAGAAACCATGCTTACCCTGGTGTGCATCTCCCCGGAGCTAACAAATACAGTAGTGTTGGATTTCAAGAAGACAAGTCCTACACCATCCACAATGTATAGATGTGTTCATTTCCCCAAACATACAAATTCTCAATCTGTTCTCTGTCAAACAGTTATGAATATAAAGGAAAATCTGACTAACTTGGCAGATTTGGGTCCTAATTTTCCCTTAAGAGTCATGGATTTGCTTAACTTTAAGATGAATTTATGCATTTTAAAACTGTACCATGAGGTTCATCCTTTCATCATTCAACTTAATATGACATACTTTATTTCTTGTCAATAAGGTATGACGTATATATGAAATGATAAATAATAGGGAAGGGCAGTATCTCTTAGATGATAAATGAACAATGCTGACTTAGGAATCTGTATTTCTTTTGAACCTTGCTCTGACTCAGATATTATCCTGTGAACTGGAAGCTTTCTGTCCTTGCTGGAGTTACCTCAGGATGTTTTTTTGTAATAGTTTCTGGCCCCATAAGTTCTCTACCATTCCTAAATGCTATTTATAGAAATGGTGTTAATTTCTTTTCAACGCTTCACTCTATTCTGTGAAGACCAAGTGCTCCTGCTGACTCGCCCTCAATACTGTTTTTGACAATCAGCTCAAATCTTGGACTACTGAGAATTATTGATTTTCTGTACACATAAAGTGACAAATTCCCCAACACATGGTAAACAGCTTTCCATTATATAGCCTGACTTATTGTTGGCAATATGCCCTTTTCTTTAACAACTTCAATAATAGAAACCCACAATGTTTTGAATAATTTTATCTCAGATGCTAAAAAGCATTTATAGTGAAACTAAAATAATTCAAAAACAAAAAGTAGTATTTCTACCCACTTTTAGGAGAAATGGCCAATTTGAGCATCAGAGCATATTTATGAGAAATAATAAAAGTGGTAGCATTCTGGCATAGAATTCTAAATAAAACCCACCATAAGATATTTAAAAGTGTATGTAGGTTTATTTTTTGGCTGTGGAACATAATATGGGTAGGTGGAAATATATGAGAGCTGAGGAACACAGAGAACACACTTTATTATTCATTATGATTCAGTTGAAAAAAAATACTAAAGAAGCTGGGCTACAGCCAGCAGAATTAGCAACAATTCTTTTTGATAAGAATCCAGTGTTGCATTGGAACTTCTAAGCTTTGGACTGGTACTGAACTACGAAACACAGAATGAAATTTCAACATCAAAGAAGATCACCACTTAGCAAATATTTGTGGTTAAGTAGTACCTTTCTTAGAATTAACTTATTAATAATCTTTATTGATGAATATATAACTTAATTATTTAAGCATCCACTGCTTTTTGTAATTATAGCTACATAAGCTCTTGGCTGTGTCAGAGAGACAATTTTTCTGAGTTTAAAATGTGGGGGATAAGGAAAACTTCTCCTTTATCCCTGGAAGGTTTGCTGAAAGATCAACTCACAATAAGGCAGATTTTAATAAGAGGGATTAGAAATTTATTTACTATTCGTATGGGGAGAATCACGGAGTGATTACCCAATATTCCAGTGGGGTCCAGACTTTTATATACTCTCATTTTAGAGGGGAGGGTAAGCTGAGGACTATCGGTCATTTTGTTGAGTGGCAATAAATGATTACTAGGGAGAATGAATACATACTTGGGAGAACGAATGGATGGGGGAAAAAATTGACTTGTAAATGATTCTCTTTGAAAATTATATTAACCAGAGAGACAGGCATTATCTTTAAAGTGGGTTGGTCCAGGTCTAGTTGCGTTCCTGATCTTCTTTCTTACAATATATTGAGATAACAGGGAGGAGAAGGAAAGGCAATTGTTCTTTTTGATGGGTCCACCTAGTTTTATGCAGATAGAAGGAAAGCCCTTTCCAATGCATGTTCATCTATAAGGGACTTTCACTCAAAATACTCTTTATACCAAGGAGTCATATTTTGGGGTGAAATTTTTCTGAGCTCCTTCAAAAGGTTGGTTGGTAAGTAATGATGTCTGACCATCAAGAAGACCTTTTAAATTTCTTGATCCTTAGCACCATGCAAACATTGAAGGATGTAGGATCCATTCTTCAATGAAAGATTTTGAACTCTCTCATATTATCTCCCAACATTAAAAATGTTTTGAGACAAAATTCTAAATGATTGACTCAATGATTTGTTTTAGTCCTATAAGGAGCATGTAATACATATCCCATTTATTTCAGTTAACGAGAGAACCACATATCCAAAATACTGAGTAACTTGCATAAGTGTGATATTAATCTCAAATTTAGGTAAGAAAATGGAAGACTGAACTTTTAGCCAAGTTATTGTAAGTGTTAACTGGGAGATTTAGGACAATGAAGATTTTATCTGGCTTTTACTGCCAAAATCAGTCTCCTCCAACAACATGATCAGAAAGAAATAAGAGGAATTGATGCCACATCATGAAAATGTGTGATAGGACTCATGAAATGGCACAAACTAAGTAATATATTAATAAGACCTAAGATGAGCAGGTAAGTCAACAAGACGGAGGAGGCCAGTTAGCCTTAAGGATTGGCAAATATTAGTAATGGAATGATAAGGATTGGTTTCCCTAAGGTATAATTTTCACTGGAAAGGCAAGATAAACACTTAATTCTTTTCTCTTATTTAGTTTCAAAATAATGAATTTGTCCCTTTACATCTCAAAGTTGATTAATGAGTGTGATAGTATGTGTGTATGTGTGTGTCTTACTAAGTACTTACGAATTTAGATATATTTTAGACATATATATGTTTTCCATTTATCGCAGATATTGTTATTATTCATTCTCAAAATGTCCCTTTTTTGGCAAGATGTGATTCTTCTATAGTTGCTTTGACATGATTCAAATAATATTTTATAACTCCCTTGTTTGCTAATATGACCAGATGTTCTAGGCTCATCTTCTGTATTTTCATCCTCGGATGTATAATGAGCCATTTCTACAAGGAGACCTAATTTCATATTTTAATCTCCTTTTTACTATGTTTCCAGAAATTTTGCTTTTCATTTATTTCCTCTCTATCCCTTACTGTGCTTTCTGTGGTCACTATTCTAAGTGTTCCCTATAATTTCATCTTCATTTTAGAATATTTTTTCTAAACATTCTAAATATTTAGAATTCTAAATGTTCCAAATATTCCTGAATTCTATTGATTCACATTTTATATCATCCTATTTTCAAGCCATCATTTCCTTTTCTTTAATTCTTATGTGTGTGCCTTGTAGTAGTCCTCTATAACTATAATTGTTCTTTCAAGTAATAGTTTCCATTAGTTTTCTGTTGGTTGTTTTAGTTCTTTTTGTAAAGTTCAGTTACAATTTTCATCTGCTTTTTTGGAAGCCATTTCCAGATAGGTTGTCCTATTATCTGTAGGAATATATATTCCTCTTGTTCATCTTTTATATTACAGTATCCTTGTATGTAAGCAGAGCTGCCTCATTTCCTGTTACTTGCATTTACATAGGATGGATTTTCCTAGACTTCTAATAGGTGGATGAGGTGGGGGATACAGGGTATTCCAGAATAGAAATCCAAGCTTCACAGCTCACAGCTCTCTCCTCTGTCACTACAGTGAATGTCTTACAATATTGTCCTCTGTAGCCAGCCCTCCTCTGGTTCTCAGGGACCAGCCTGGTTTACGTGAACTTCCCCTGCCAGCCTGAATCTCCTAGTTCCCTTCACACTCATCCATTCGGGATGCATTCTTAGAAACTATTTTTGTTGGTACATTTTGCTATTTACCACATAACGCTTCCTAAACACTTTCTGAATCTTCTCTCTCTCTTCCTTTCCCAGCGATCTTGAGTTCAATCTCAGTTATACTCACAGTGGTTCCCTCTCAGGTGGGATGCTTTCATTTGGGAGGCAACTATTACCTGGAGATGTAAGAGACCTGCCTGCGGTTAGATCTCTTCCGCGCATCCTGTCTTTCCCCACAGTCCCCTCACAATCACTTGCTTCCCGTGCGGTTTTGCCTTTGGAGGAATGTATATGCAACTAGAAGTCTGCTAATTGTTTTGTTTCCTAGTTTTAAAGAAAATACAGTTTTAGCCATTTTTTAAAAAATTTCTCCTTTTTTTCTCCTTATGATTTCCAGGAGAAAAGAGATATTTCAAAATCGCTGCTTGATTATAAAACTCTTGGCTGTAAACTGTTTGGTTATAAAGTTTTATTTCTTTTTTTTTATTTCAGCATATGACAGGGGGACAAATGTTTAGGTTACATATATTTCCCTTGCTCCACCCAAGTCAGAGCTTCAAGCGTGTCCATCCCCCAGACAGTGCACACCGCACCCATTAGGTGTGTATCTACTCATCCCCTCCCCACTTCCCATCTGCCCGACACCTGATGAACATTATTACTATATGTGCACTTAAGTTAGAAGGTAGGTATCATTTGCTATGGGCTGCCAAGGACCAGACCCAGTGCCAGGTACTGTGGATATAGTGACTCAGGACAGAAAACCCTAGGTTTAATTGCTGCCATTTTCTTATATTCACATGGAGTAAGTGGGGTCCAAGTAGGTTAAGTAATTTGCTCAACCTGCCACACAGATGATAAGTAGAAGAGCAGGAATTCAACATTATTTTTTTAAAATCCAGAGCCCAATCTATGATCCCATGAAATTACTTGCCACATTTTCTGCAGATTTTAATCTTCCAGGATTTAAATTATTTATGTAAATTTCCTATTCTGCACACAGTAGTGTATCTGGCCATGGTCTAATGTGGACCAATCATAGACCTTGATTTATAAACTGCATTGAGTGTGGTTCCCTGAAAACGTCACATAGTTCTCATTTAACCTTGAAAGTGGAAATCTGACCTCTAATTTTAAATATGAAAAGATAAATATGGCCTACATTGTAGCAATATATATTAAAATAAAAATTAACCTCCTTATGCTTTCTTGTAAGATTTGACAAAAATAATGAATAAAGATAAAGAAAAAATATGTTGGGAATATTGAGAATGTTGAAATTATAAGACATTATATTAATTTTTTATCTGCCATGATAATTTTTAACTCTCCATCCATCTAAATTTTCACAAATTGATAAATGTCATATGGTATTCAAAACATAAACCACATAACTCTAGTTTCTTCTTTTTTTATTTCAAAATATTAAGGGGGTACCAATATTTTTGTTACATGGCGTGAGTCAGGGCTATAAGTGTGCCCATCATCTGAATAGTTCATTGTACATGTTAGGTAGATTTTTGCCCCTTCTCTCCTCCCTCTCCCATGCCTTATTTCCAATGACTTTTACTTCCCTCTGTGCAGTTATGTGCCCATTGTTAGTTCAAATTTATTAGAGAGCACATGAGGTGTTTGTTTTTCCATTCTTGGGATACTTCGCTTAGGATAATGGTCTCCAATTCCTGCCAAATTTCTGCAAAAGGCATTAATTCATCCTTTTTATGGCTGAGCAGTATTCCATGGTATACATATACCACATTTTGTTAATCCATTCATGAATTGGTGGGCACTTGGGTTGATTCTGGATCTTTGCAGTTGTGAATTTTGCTGCAACAAACATTCGAGTGCAAGTGTCTTTTTGATAAAATGACTTCTTTTCCTTTGTGTTGATACCCAGTAGTGGGATTGTTGGATAGAATGGTAGATCTACTTTTAGTTCTTTGAGAAATATCCATGCTGTTTTCCATAGGGGTTGTACTAATTTTCAGTCCCACCAACAGTGTATAAGCATTCCTTTCTCTTTGCATCATGCCAGCATTTATTGTTTTGGGACTTCTTAACAAAAGCCATTCTAACAAGAGTATGGTGATAATCTCATTGTGCTTTTAATTTGCATTTCCCTGATGATTAGTGATGTTGAGCATTTTTTCATATGTTTTTGGCCATTTGTCTATCTTCTTTTGAAAAACTTCTGTTCATGTTTTTTGTTCTTTACTCTAGTTTCAAGGTTATACATTTGTAAAATTTGAAGGTGACATGTGAAACTAACACTTAACAAACACCTATTCTGTGTAAGACATTGTTAAATACATGGAGTTATAGATGCGGCATAGAATTGGCACTTAAAAATTTAGCTATATATATTATATTACTTTTCTATTGTTGCTGTAACAAATTACCACAAACTTAGTGGCTAAAACAGTACAAATGTATTCTCTTACAGTTCTAGAGGTCTAAAGTCTGAAATCAGTTCAGTCAGGGTGTTGGCAGGTCTGATTCCTTCTGAAGGCTTTGAGGGGAGAATTATTACCTTGACTTTTCCAGCTTTTAGTGGTTGCCAATACCTCTAGGCTTGTGGCCCCTGCCACCATCTTCAATATCTATAACTACAATCTCTGCTTCCATCACCAAAATATTTTCTACTCTTCTGTGCTCAAATCTCCCTCAGTCTCCCTTTTATAAAACACTTGTGATTACACTTAAGATCCACCCAGATAATCCAGGATAATCTCCTCATATCAAGTTACTTAATCAAATCTGCAAAGTTCCATTTTGACATATAAAGCAACATTCACAATTCCAGGAGCCATTTTTAAGAGCCATTATTTAGCCTTCTATACATATACCATATAGGCTGTTCATCCTATATATATGTGTGTGTGTGTGTGTGTGTGTGCATATATACATATATATTATATATAATTTATATTATATAAAATATAAATGTTATTCTCCATGTCATTTAAACTACATCATGGAATGAGTGTATGTAAAGTAAGGAAGGTAATCACCAGCATGCTCCTCTCTGCAGGCACACAATGACAGGCTTATGGATCTTAACACTGTACAGAAGTAAGAACCATTTTATTTTTCTCCATTAGTTTGTGAATATTGAGATTCAATGTTTATCAAATGGAAGAGAGATGAATTGCTATTTAGACATTTATGACACTCAGCAGCTTGATTAATTTTGCACAGTATTTCAGAATATACATCACTTTTTAAAGTTCAGAAAATACATATCATTTAAATGACATCTGTTAGAAAAAATACACAAATATTCAACAAACATTGAAATTTAGTAAATCTATGAAAGTGAAGAGATCAGGTATTCAAAGTAAAATCACTTATTTTAGAGGGACTTCCAGTTTCAGCTACAACATATAAAAAGCTTGACTTCATCATTCCATTCCTATCCTTAAATCAATAAAAAGCTGAATAAACTGAAAATATATGACTTTTCTTAAACTCATCAGAGAACTGGGATCACAGGATAAACGGTCACTAAAATCTGGAGAGACGAGCAAACCTAGGGAGTAATAACTGAGCTCTGTTTACCTGGAGCAGAAGCCACTGATGCCATAAACTTGTAGGAGCACTAAAATTATAATTTAGAGGAATTGCTGGAGGCTGAGTGTGGATGAGTGTGAGAGTGAGAAACACCTGGGAGCCACAGCCTTAGGATCCCCTCACACTTTCATGAGTTTTCTCTATAGGAATCTCACGACATTCTTACAGTGGAAAAAAAAAAGAAAGAAAGATCCTTTCATGATTCTGGCAATGGTAGAAGAGTAACCATTATAAAATATTCCCAGGGCATTCCTCTTAACATAGGGCCACTCTTCCAGGGAAAATATGTAATCAGAGCCTTATCCCACCTGATATAAGGGCATTTCTCTGACTCTACCTCCATCTATCCTTTCTGTCTCATGTAAAAGGGCTGGGAATTAAGAAACATTTGTGAAGATCACAGCCCAAGGACCTAAATTTACTAAAAGATCGAGACTTAATAATAGGATAGACAATTCCCATCCTCCACACCTTACCAAAACACCAATAAATCCTTAGTATAATTACAGTGGGTTACAGCAGAAAGAGCTGCAAGATCCAGGCTCTATCTAAGGAGGAGTTGTTGGAAAGCACAAAGACAACAAGGGAGACAAAAACAATGACACTAAAGGAGTTTGAAATCTGGGACCTACAGCTACTACAACCACTAAAAACAGCACAATTGTGAGTCAGATTAACATAAAACCTCTTCCTACAGGGCTGTTTACCTCAGTTCCTATTACCTGATACAACATTTCCAAATTTCAACCAAAAATTACAAGTCAGGCTAAAAGGCAAAACAAAAATCAACCAAACAACAAAGATCATAGTCTGAAGAGACAAAGCAAGCCTCAGAACCAGATTCAGACATGTCATAAATTTTAGAAATATCAGATGTGGAATTTAAAATATGATTAATATGTTAAGAGATTCAGTCAAAAAAGGTAATATGCAAAAAGAATGGGTAATAGGAGCAGAGAGATAGAAACTTTAAGAAATAATTTAAAGGAAATGCTAAATATCAAAAACACTATAACTGAAATGAAGAATGCATTTGATGGGCATATCAGTAGACTGCACATGATGAAGGAAAGAATCAATGAGGTTGAAGATAGGTCAATAGAAATTTCCAAAATGAAAGGCAAATAGAAAAACAATTTTAAAATATGTTCAGAAATGGGATTGCTGGGTCGTATGACAGTTTCATTTTTAGTTTCTGGGTTGTTTCTTTTCAAGACAGAGTCTTGCTATGTTGCCCAGGGTGGGCTTGAACCCCCAATCGTCCTGCCTCAGCCTCCTGAGTAGCTGGGACTACAGCTATGTATAACTGTTCCCAGCCTATTTTTAGTTTTTTGAGAAACCTCCACACTGTTTTCCAAAATAGCTGTACTAGTTTACATTCCCATTAACAGTATATAAAAGTTCCCTTTTCTCTACATTCTCAATGGCATTTGTTATTTTTTGTCTTTTTGATAATAGCCATTCTAAATGGAGTAAGTTGATATCTCATTTGTGGTTTTGATTTGTTTCCTTGATGAATAGTAATATTGAGTATTTCTTCATATAAGTGTTGGCCATTTGCCTTCTTTTGAGAAATGTCTATTCAGATACAGTCCAGCAATCCCACTACTGGGAATTTATCCAAAGAAAGGGAAACCAGAATATCAAAGGGACACATGCACCCCCATAGTTATTGCAGCACTATTCACAAAAGCAAATATGTGGAATCAAGGTAAGTGTCCAGAAATAAATGAATGGATGTCAAAAATGGACATATAAATCATGGAATACTATTCAGCCATAAAAACTAATGAAATCCTATCACTTGCAGAAACATAGAAGGGACTGGAGGTCATTATATTATGTGAAATAAGCCAAGCACAGAAGAGCAAATATTGCATGTTTTCACACATATGTGGGAGCTTTTAAAAGTTGGTCTCATGGAAGTAGAGAGTAGAATTATATTTACCAGAGGCTGGGAAGTGTGGGCGGGGGGATGAAGAGAGATTGGTTAATGGGTACAAAAATACAGTTACAGAGAAGGAATAATTTCTAGTATTCAATAGCACAGTAAAGTAAATATAGTTAATAATAATGTATATTTCAAAATAGCTAGAAGAGAAGATTTGAAATGTTCCCAGCAAAATAAATGATAACTGTTAAAGGTAATGGATATCCTAAATACCCTGATTTGATCATTAAACATTGTATGAATGTATCAAAATATCACATGTACCCCATACATAGGTATAATTATTATATATCAATAAAAATTAAATATAAAATAAAATAAAATTTTAAAAGAATTTTAAAAAACAGAATAAGACATCTAAAAACTGTGGGACAATTTCAAAAGGTGTAACATGTGTACCTGGAATACCAGAAAGACAAAAACAAACAGAGAAGAAGAAAGATTTGAAATAACAATGGTTAAGAACTTTCCAAAATTAGTGACAGGAATCAGCCATAAATCAAGGAAGTTCAGAGAAAAATAAGAAAGAAAAATACCATAAAAAAAAAAAAAACAACATCTGGGCATATTATATTCAAATTTCAGAAAGCCAATGACAAAAGAAATTTCTGTATGTTATTGTTGACTTGTTTATTTTTCTCTTTAGTTCTGTCAGTTTTTGCTTCATGTGTGCAGGCTCTGTTCTTAGTTGCATACATATTTATAGATGTCGTATTTTCCTGATATATTGACCCTTTGTTATTATGAAATATTACTCTTTATCTCTAGTAATATTTTCATTCCAAAGTCTACATTGTCTGGTGTTACTATAGCAATTCCAGCTATTTTATGGTTGTTGTTTGCATTGTATTACTTTTTTCATTCTACTTTCAGTTTATTTGTGTCTGTGAATCTAAAGTGCATCTCCTTTAGATAGCACATATTTGGATCTTAGTTTTTATCCAATATGACTATCTCTGATTTTGACTGGATTGTTTTATCTATTCACAGGTAATTTTGCTAGATATAAAAATCTTGGTTGACAGTTTATTTATTTATTTATTTTAACTTTCGGCATGTCGAATATGCCCTCACACTGCCTTTTGACCTCTATTATTTCTGATAAGACATCATCTGTTAATCTTTTTATTTTCCTTTTGTGATTTTCAAAATTCTCTCTTTGAATTTCAACACTTTGACTGTGATTTGTCTGGGTGTGTACCTCTTTGCATTTATACTACTTGGAGTTTGTAGAGCTTCTTGGATTTATAGATTAGTGTATTCATCATATTAGTTTTCCGATATTTATCTGTCCCTTTAAACATTTTTTTTTTTAGAAACAGGTAGGGTCTTGCTCTGTTGCCCAGGCTAGAATGCAGTGGTATGATTATAGCTCACTGTAACCTCAAACTCCTGGGCTCAAGCAATCCTCCCACCTCAGGCTCCCAAGTAGCTAGAACTACAGGCATGCACCACGATGTGTTGCTAATTTTTTAAAATTCTTTTGTAGAGACAAGGTCTTGCTATGTTGCCCAGGCTAGTCTTGAACTCCTGGCTTCAAGCAATTTTCCCGCCTCAGCCTCCAAAAGCACTGGGATTGCAGGAGTAAGCCACCATGCCCTACCTCTGTTCTTTTTTTTTTCTTCTCCTAGGACTCCAATTACATGTATATGGATATGCTTAACGGTGTCCCACACCATTAAGACTAATTTGTCTTCATTTTTCTCTGTTCCTTAGATCTTTAGATTGCATTATTTCTATTAATTCTGTTTTAGTTCAATGATTTGTTCTTTTGCCACCTCAAATCTATCTATTCTCCTATTGAATTTTAATGTCAATTATACTTTTCAACCCCAAATTTTTTATGTGTTCTTTTCAATAATGTTTATGTATTTAATTATATCCTTCATAGAATGAAACGCTATCATCACACCTTCCTTTAACACTGTAAGTATGGGTTCCTTTAGTTTATTGAACATATTAATATAGCTGCTTTGAAGCTTTTATCTGATAAATCCACCATTTTGGACCCTTCATAGACAGTTTATATTGCCTGCATTTTTATTGATACATAATATTTATACATATTTTGGGGTTACAGGTGATATTTTATTATATACAAGTGTAATGATTAAGTTCAGGGTATTTACCATATCCATCACCATGAGCATTTATGATTTCTATGTGTTGAGAACATTTCAAGTCCACACTTCCAGCTATTTTGAAATGTACAATACATTGTTGTTAACTATAGTCACCCTGCTCTACTATCAAACATTAGAACTTAATCCTTCTATTGATTCTCCGCGTACTGTTCCAAATAATGTCCATCCCCTCAAACACAGCTGAGGAGCTCTTTACTCTTAAAGCTTGTTTTTACTCTTGGGCAGAACCCTTGTGCCACTGCACTGGAGCTGGTGATGGGGACCCACTTTCCCAGAGTAATGGCCCCATTCTAAGAATGGGCACTGGAGGACTAGAGAATCAGCCTTGGTCTTCTTAGCTTGCCCTTCCAGGCATGGAACCTTGATTCTACCAGTGATCTGGGACTCAGATAATTGGGGCCAGTATTCTTTGCCTGCATCATCTCAGGTAGAACTTTCACATTATGAATAGACACTGGGTGTGAGAAGGGAGGCCAATACTGTCTTCTGCACCCCTGAAATAAACCTCCTGCAACTCAGAAGTAGGAAGAATGAGAAGCAGCAGCAGCCTGAAACTCCTGGGATGAAAATATAGTGCCAGACTTGGAGGTGGGTTGAGAGGAAACTGCCATATTCTTTGCTGCACATGCCTGGGGTAGAACTTCTGTAACAAAGAACTGGTAATTGCTAGATAATGGACCAGGTTGTGGCTTAAATGCCACAAACTGTCACTGTCTAGATAAGATTTAGCAAATTCTCTTTAATAAATGTTTCTCCTATGCTCTAGGAGTTTAGGAAAATCTCCAAAACTTTAAATTTTTTTCTTTTGTAATTTTTATTGCTTAAATTACTTTGCTAGAAAGGAAGTATAACATATTCCTTATTCCATCATTTCAGAAGTTCTGCCTCCAGTAAAAAATTTATATTCTTTGTACTCAGGGTTTCTTTTTTTATTTTAATTTTTGTTTCTTTATTTTTTTAATCAATATTTTTTATTGCAGCATATTAGGGAAGCACAAATATTAGGTTACATAAATATATTGCCTTGGCCCCACGCAAATCAGAGCTTAAAGCGGGTCCATCCCCCAGATGGTGTGCACTGCACCCATTAGGTGTGAATA
This sequence comes from Avahi laniger, assembly GCA_963575035.1. NCBI lineage: Eukaryota > Metazoa > Chordata > Mammalia > Primates > Indriidae > Avahi > Avahi laniger. The sequence continues at coordinate 29,380 of CAUYSK010059636.1, read as the reverse complement.
TACCTATCACATCCTCCCCCCTCACACCTGCCCAACACCAGATGAATGTTACAACTCTATGTGCACATAAGTGTTGATCAGTTAATACCAATTTGATGGGGAGTACATGTGGTCATATGGTGCTTGTTTTTCCATTGTTAGATACTTCACTTAGTAGAATAAGCTCCAGCTCTATCCAGGATAATACAAGCGGTGCTAGATCATCATTGTTTTTTGTGGCTGAGTAGAACTCCATGGTATACATATACGACATTTTATTAATCCACTCATGTATTGATGGGCACTTGGGTTGTTTCCACATCTTCGCAATAGTGAATTGTGCTGCAGTAAACATTCAAGTGCAGGTGTCTTTTTGATAAAATGACTTTTTTTCCTTTGTGTTGATACCCAGTAGTGGGATTGTTGAATCGAATGTGCTGATCCGTGTGTAATGCTGTTCTGAGTACTTCCTTGAGGGCAGGTCTTGTCTTGATGGATTCCCTCATGGTTTCTAGCACAGTATCCTCCTCTTTGATGTTCAGTGTCTTCTTCCTTTGTTGTTGCTAATGAATGAATGAACGGAATTCCCAGGAAATTGGCTTGTAAGCTCTTCAGTATGGCACTCCTATATCCTTCACAGATACTCCTCCTCCCCATATCTTGACTCAGATCTTGGAAGAGAAACTTATGTCTTTACTGTCCCCCACATCAATAGGAACACTGTTTCTTTCTAGTATATAGAAGCTAGACTTTATGCATCCTCCTTCCTCTATGCAATGTTTCCCCAGTGTCTGGGGACTTTAAAAATTACCTATAAATTTCAGTCAAAAATCCAAAGGCAAATGAGGACTTAATCATCTCTCATGCTACCCTAGAGTTTTTGACGTAGGTATGAAGATTTATTGTGGCACTGAACTTTATTTATACTGAGCACAAATCTTTATTACTTTCTGGTAAAACAAAATGAATTAAATCAAATTATTTTCTCCATAAGAGCTCTAAGATTTTTGGAAGAATGCAACTGGTGTCTCCTGGAATCATCTTTATTCTGGGCTAAAATAATCAAGAATACACTACTATTCCTTAAGTCATTGTTCTGGGTTACTTCCCCCAGCCTGTACCTGGTGCCAATAAGGCACCACAGTGAAGTGGTTTCTGATCAGTGCTGTGATACTCTTTCCTCCTGTGAACTGAACAACGCAGCCTAAGATGGTGGCAGATAGGCTGTGATATTAAGCATTGCCAGATGTTTCATGGTTTATATTCTGAGAGTCATCACTGCAATAAACACGTTTCTAAATGGAAATGTATCTGTAAGTAGCTGAACTGAAGTTGTAATAGGTCACAGTTGCCCTGGTCCCTTAGAGCTCTCTATTTTTACCCCAAATCATGGCAAATTATGGCAAGTGACTGCCTGGTCTATGTTCTGAGTCTGAGAAAATATCTTTACTTTCTCTTATATTGAAGAGTGATAATTTCTTTTTTTTTTTTTTGAAGAGTGATAATTTCTTATAACTTCTAAAACCTTCTTTATCTATTTCCCCTTAGACACAAGATTTCAGTTGAATTCTATTTTTATATGAGTTAATGTTTTTCTTTTTATATCTGTTACTTTTTAGTGCCCTAAAAGGTATCTTGAAGGGGCTTTTAGGACATATGTCCTAGGAAAAAAATAAACCTACTAATTTTTAAAGCAATAATTCCCTTAGCTTTAACCAAAGTGAAAACACATGGAAAACTTACTGATTTCATAGGGTTATAAATTACATAATGTCAATACCAAGAAATGAGATAAAGGTGGGGGGCATTTTAGTTAACTAGTGGTGTCATGGGCCTTGCAGTATTGTCAGGGAGTCTACATTTAAATTCACTAAATGAAGTGATGGACACAGAGGAGGGATGAAGTGGCAGTAGAAAACTGTGTATTTCCATGGAGTGTTTATTTGTCTCTCAGAGTATTCATAACTACCATCATTTCATTATTTCTCACACTTTGTTGACCTGATATGAAGTCAAAGAGCATTGTCAAAAAGAACAGCTGTGTATATGCTCACTGTATTTTTCTTCAGAAGCATGCATGACTTTTTTTTTTACTTCATTCCGGGGGTAGAAATAATATTTATAGTTAGCAATCTGACTACTAACTTGTTAAGCATATGATAAGGATTCAGAAGACTTGATTTTAATTCTGGTCTGCTACAAACATGCTATGAAAGAGTTCCAATGTCTGAATACCTCAATGCTTCCAAATACAGAATGGGAATGTCAAAGTCTGTTTTTTCTGCCTCCAGACTTTTATGATGACAAATGAAATGTGAGCTAAATACACATATATGAATATATTTAAAAACAACTTATTCATGAGGATTTTAAAGAAAGCAAGCAGTAAAAAAATGAAAAAAATAAACAATTATATTTTTAAGGAGAATAAAACACAAATATGAATATTATGTTTCTCATTTAAGCCAAAATGTAGATGTAGCTAAAATGGTTCCTTTTGTTATTAACAAAGTGGGCCTACAATATGTGTCATCTCCAATTTGCACCATCTACACACACTGTTATTTAAGGAATTTTCTTTTGTAGCATCTACAACCACATTGTTATTTAAGTACGCATATATGAAATATTAATATATTATATATGACATAAATATAATAACTATATAAATTATATTCACATAATTAAAGGTACTATTAAACATTTAATTGGAAAAACTCTCAAAATCTAAAATACAATACTTCATTCATGTAGAAGAATTCAAAATTTATTTTTGTCAGAACTAATCATAACACATGAAAATCTATGTGTATGTGTGTGTATATAATTAAATAATGATTTTACTCTTCACAAAGAATGGTATTCTTGGAATGGTTTGGAATTTGTTCAGTTTGGGATTATGTGAAAAGTAATAAATATTTAGAGATAACACTTCTGTGATACTAACATTTTTATAAGGACATAAGTATAACATTTTCCAACATAAAACTACAAAAAATTGAGTAGTTTCAATAAGCCAACCTATACATTTTATCTCTCTTAAATATAAATCTGATAATTTCAAAGTGATATATGAAAATAAATTATTAAAATACTGGTAGAAGATATGCTTTATTTTATCTTCTAACTACTTTCTACTCTTTTTGCTATAAAGCAATATTCTGGTTGTCTTGGCCCTGCCAAAGGAATTCAGAGTGTAGAGAGCATGTGATTCCAATAATACCATAAAATAGGCAAGATAACTTTTTTGGATAATAATGTATTTGAATCTTTATGTTATTGTACTCAGTACCAAATATGAGACTCATTTCTCTTCAAAGTCAATGAAATATGCAATTAAAAGTTAGTTACAAATATCTTCCTCCCATAGCTGTCAGTGAAAATTCTCTGGAGTGATCTCCCCATAATCTGTATAGAATTATACAAAATCATTCATGCACATTGATTCTAAATAGTTTTAAAGTATTAAAAGTTCTATTTTACAATTTCTTCTTCTCAGTAATCAAGAGGTGCATATTCATCTAAATAAAGGCCAAAAAGTGTTTTCATTCTTCAAAGTACCTGATTTTGTGGGTTGTGGCAGAAGGAAGCCATGAATGTTAAGGCAGGTAATGAAAAAGAAACAGAGTTCAATCAGCACCGGGAATGTGGTCATATGATAATTGGGAAGAATTAAATAAATTTTCCCTCTTCTGAGTATTTCTTTCTGCCCTTTGATGATCAGTTATTCAGTTTAATAGCCACTGTATATAATTCAGCAAAACTGGAGAAAGTGGGACACAAAAATAATAAAATTTTGGCTTATTTTGCTTAATGCTCCAATTTTGCTCCAGTTTCATCCTTGTCACAAAGGACAGAATCTCCTTCTTTTAAGGCTGAGCAGTATTCCATTGTGTATATATACCAGATTTTCTTTATCCATTCATTAATTGATGGACACTTAGGTTGATTCTATAGTGTGGTTATTGCGAATAGCTGCTGCAATGAATATAGGAGTGCAGCACAAAAATGATAACTATATGAGGTAATGCATTCATTAATTAGCTAGATTTAACTATTCACAGTGCAAATATACTTCAAAAGATCATGTTATAAAAAATACATATTTTATCTGTTAATTAAAATAATTTTTAAAAGTCAAATTTTGGCATTTGAATTTTAAACATCTAGGATTAGAGGAACTAGAATAATTTATATTCAGAGACAATATATTTTAAAGAAGTCATGATCAGTAGGAAAAAAAGGTTCTCTGATTTGGAATAGACAAGCAATAGAGAAAGCGTGAAAACTGAAAAAAGTCTGTGAGGGATTAGAATTTGGGGTGACAGGACCCAACCTGAAATGAACAATGGACAGGAATAGAGACTAGCAGAGACCACCAAACTAAGGGGTGACTTAGTTGTCTTACTGTTTATGATAACAGACAGTTTATTTCCTGGTGACTGTCCAGCAGGTGTGATGCTAACCTGAGCTCTAGATTTGTTCAATCTCCATTAAACTTAGCCTGTGAGGACAGGCCTGTTTTTCAATGTCTAAAGACACTCATAAGCCCTCACATAGGTAGGATCACAGCCACCTTCAGGAGTGAGTGTGAAAGAAAAAGCCTCTTGCATATGGACTTTTGTGGGACTGAACAGAATCAACTCACTAACTTTCCCTGGGCAAAAGAGACACATTCTAGATAGATAGGCTCTTTGAGGTCACCCCCAACCTATAAACCTAAGTTTACATTGCAGAACACTTCTATACAAAAGTTGAGTGAATCTCTCTGGCCCTTTTAACATAATTCAACCCATGAATATGTTATACAACACGCTATGCAAGATCAAACAGGCAATATTGTGACCTAAATATACTCCTTAAGTATTTTTTGATGCAAATGTAAATGAGATTGTTTTTCTTAATTTCTTATTCAGACAGTAGGCTGTTAGTGTGTAGAAATGCTTCTGATTTTTGTATGTTGATTCGGTAACTTGTAACTTTACTGAATTTGTTTACTAATACTAACAGCTTTTTAGTAGAGTCTTCGGGGTTTTCTATACATAAGATCATGTCATCAGAAAAGAGACAATTTTACTTCTTCCTTTCCTGTCTTGATGCCTTTTGTTTCCTTTTCTTGCTAATTGATCTGGCTTAGACTTCCAGTTCTATACTGAATAGAAGTGATGAGAGTAAGCATCCTTGTCTTGTTCTGGATCTTAGAGGAAAAAAGCCTTCAACTTTTCACCATTGAGGATGATGTTAGCTGTGGGCTTGTCAATATACGGCCTTTATTGTATTGAGGAACATTCCTTCTATACCTATCTTGTTGAGAGTTTTTATCATGAAAGTATGTTGAATTTTATCAGATGCTTTTTCCACATCTATTGCAAAGATGATATGGATTTTGTCCTTCATTTTGTTAATGGGGTGAATCACATACATTGATTTGTATATGTTGAATTTTCCTTGCATGTCAGAGATAAATACCATGTGATCATGGTGAATGATCCTTTTAATGTACTGCTAAATATCACTTGCTAGTATTTTTGCACTCGAATGTTTATGGCAGCACAATTCACTATTGCAAGAGATAAATAAAATTTATTTTAAAGCACTCATAACATAAATTAAAAAACAAATAAATTTCCAAACTTCCTATAACTACCATAAACCAAATATAGCAAAATAAAATCAGGAAAATCAATGACAAGAAGATAATATCTATAAAATACTAATCCAAATATATCAAAAATGAGATAATTCTGAAATAATTTGTTTTTAAAAGTAGAACTCATGGTGAAAATTGCAAAAATTTTGTAAAAGAAAAACTAGTCACTATATTTCAAACCTGAGTTTTGCATCTAAAACAGTAATGAAAGGAAGTGTACAGCCTTAACAACATTTCTAGAAAACTAGAAAGCCTAAAGAAAAATCAACTAATATTTCAATTCATGAAGGCAAAACAAGAACAAGAAAATAAAGCGCCAAAAATACAAGGAAAGAAATAAAAATCAACATAATTAGAACTATAAAAAACACAGAATTGGTTAATAAATTCAAAATTAATGTTTTTAGCAAAGAAAAATGAAACAAAGGACATTTTGTCAAGTATTTTATTTTTTAAAAAAGGATGGGAATAAACAACATCAGCAATGAAAAACAGAAATATAACAAAATTTTCAAAAGAAATGTAAGAACAATATAATACCATGAGTGAGTTTTTAGGGGAAATATGAAAAGCAGGCTGATGTAGAAAACCTTCTTAGAAAAATATAAATTAGCAAGATAGTCATCAAGAAAAAGAAAACTACATAATAAATTTTAAAAATAGTTAACATTCTTTCCCAATAAAAATATCAGAGCCATATGGATCTATAAGTACTTTCTACTAAACCTAAAAAAACAGCTAATGCCAAAAGGAGATTAGAACGGGGGCACAGCAAGATGGCCCAATAGAAATCTCTAGCAATTGTCCATTGCCTCAACACCAAATTCAACAACTATCCACACGAACAAGAACCTTCAGAAGAACCAAAAATTGGGTGAGTAATCATAGTATCTAGTTTTAACATTGTATCAAGGAAAGAGGCACTGAAGAAGGCAGAAAAAACAGTCTTGCATTGCCTATGCCATCCCTCCCCCATTCCTGGCATTGCTGCCACCCAGTGGAGAGAGAATCTGTGCTGGGGGAGGGAGAGTGAAGTGATTGTGAGACTAGGCACTGGAAGTCAGGGCCACTTTGGCATGGAGAAACACTGAAAGACTGAAATTGATAGTAGGAGAATGTACTTTGTTTTATATGAAACAAATTGTTTGAGATTAGAAAAATGTGTTCTCTTTGAATGTAACTAATGCCATTTGCTTCTGTAACCATGCTTGCTTTTCGTTGTTTGTTAAATATAGGAATAAGAGCAGGAGTGACTCCATGATAAGCTAAATTTCCTGAAATAAGCCTAAGTTTCAGTTTCCCCCAAAACCGGAAACCGAAACATGGACCAAAACTGGCGCCAGCGTGGAAGTTAAAAATCCCGAGGCTTGGAGCCAACCAATCAGGAGCTGAAACAATCCGCTACTTTCAAAGGAACCAATGGACTAAGGGGGGAGGGAGAATGGTATGCCCAGCCTGTCGTATGGAACCTGTGTGTCATGTGCCACCGGTATGTCATGTGCAAAAGAAAGTTAAAAGCTTCACTTTTACCGCAGGGCAGGGTCATGGTTCATAAGGAGGCCACTGCGTTGGTGCTATGGGACTTGGACCCTAGCTCGAGCTAGCAAATAAACTCCTTTGCCATTTGCAGCCTCGGTGACTCTGCCTCTCTGTTCCTGGGGCCGAGGGGAACTGGCTCTAACAACACAGCACAGGGAAGAAATTTGCTGGTGCCCGCAGAAGGATCATGTAGACCGACCTGGCCAGAGAGAAATCCTCTGTCCCAAAACGAAGTTCTGGCTAGCCCCACCGTCAACTGACAAAAATCAGCCTTGGGTCTGAACTAAATTTGTAAGGCATCAGGACACACAAGCTGCAGAGCCTGAGTAATTCATAATGCTGTGCTGGCTTTGACCCAGTGGACTTAGGATGCATGTAACTCAGTGAGAAATCAGCTGTGGCAGCCAAGCCAGTGCCTGTGTCACTCCTCCCCCAACTACAGGCAGTGTGGCTCACAGAGTCTTCCTCCACTTGGGGAAAAGAAAGAGAAAAGTTCAGAGGACAGTGGTTTACGACTTGAGTACCAGCTTAGTCATAGTAAGATAAGGTACCAAACAGACTCTTGAAGTCCCTGAGAACAGGCCTTAGTTCCTGGAGGGCATTTCTGGACCTGACCTGGGCCAGAAGGAAACATGCTGTCCTGAAAGGAATTACTCAGTCCTAGCAGGATTCACACCTACTGACTAAAGAGCTCTTGGGCTTTGAATAAATATGAGAGGTAGCCAGGCAACAGTCACCACAGGCTATGGGTGGGACTGGGCTGGCTTCAGGAATAAACTAGTGCTTGCAGTTACAAGTGCCCATGTCATACCTCTCCCAACTCCAGCAACCCAGCACAGAGAGTGAGGAAAGAGAGTGAGAGACTGACTTGGCTTGGTATTCCAAGGAATTCTCCTGAATCTTACTCAAGTCCACCAAGGTGGTACAACCAGGAGACTGCAAGAGTCATTACTGGGCTGGGGTACCCCCAGTGCTGATATGGCTGCAATGACCAAAGATTTAGATCACAATACAAAATTCCCTTTGAATACCTTCACAGCCTTCTCAAGAAGGATGGTTCAAACAAGCACAGATTGTGAAGATTAAAATAAATACCTGACTTCAATGTCCAGACATCGATGAACAACCACAAGCATTAATAACACCCTGGACAACATGACCTCACCAAACAAACTAAATAAGGTTCCAGTGACCAATACTGGAGCAATGGAGACCTTTCAGACAAAGAATTGAAACTAGTTGTCCTGAAGAAACAAAATGAACTTCAAGACAACACAGAGAAGGAATTCAAAAACCTATCAGAAAAACTTAACAGATTAAAATAATAAAAAAGCAGAAATTTTAGAGCTTAAGAATTTAATTGACAAACTTAGAAAGATGTCACAGTCTCTCAACAGCAGAATTGACCAAGCAAAAGAAAGAATTAGTGAGCTTGAAGACAGCCTACTGGAAAATACACAGTCAGAAGACAAAAAAGAAAAAAAAATAAAAAAGAATGAAGCACCCATATAAAATGTAGAAAATAGCCTCAAAAAGGCAAATATAACAGTTATTGGCCTGAAAGAGAAGACAGAGAGATTGGGGTAGAAGGTTTATTCAAAGAAATAATAACACAGAACATTCCAAATCTAGAAAAAGATATCAATATTTAGGTACAAGAAGGTCATAGAACAGGAAGCAGATTTAACACAAACAAGACTACCTCAAGGCTCTTAATAATCAAGCTCCCAAAGGTCACAGATAATGAAAATGTCCTCCAGGAAAAAAAGAAAGAAAAAAGAACATTTAAAGGAACTCCAATACATCTGGCAGCAGACTTCTCAGTGGAAACTTTACATGCCAGGAGACAATAGAATGACATATTCAAAGTGCTGAAGGAAAAAATCTTAACCCTAGAATATTACATCCTGCAAAAATATCCTTCAAACATGAAGGAGAAATAAAGACTTTCCCAGACAAATAGCTGAGGGATTTCATCAACACCAGACTTCTCCTATGAGTAATGCTAAAAGCATTTCTTCAATCTGAAAGAAAAGGATGCAAACAGACAATAAGAAATCATCTGTAGGTATACAACTCACTGGTAACAGTAAATATACAACTATAGAATATTTCCTGTAATTACAGTACATTAACCACATATCTTGAGTAGGAAGATTAAAAGACAAATTGATCAAAAATAACTACCACAACTTTTTGAGATAGGTAGTATAAAAAGATATGGATTTTTGCCCTCTGATGTCAACTGATGTACCTGCCTACCAGGTACCCAGTATCCTCCTACCACATACCAATAACAGGTCATTTCCTTGGTGGGCTCCCCTGCCTTTCTCCCTCCTACTAGACTTACAGTAGTGACTCCATGGGTGGCCAGAAGCCTATAATTTGATGTTGCTTAGGGATTTTTATTCCCTGGGTAGAAGTCACATGCCCACAATAATGGGTCTGTTCAGGAAGGAGGGGTGATCAAAGGAGCTGGGTGGGAGGTGGGTGGGAGGAAGGCTTGAATCCTGAGGAAACAGGGCTCTAGAGAGGGAGACAGCAAGTAAAGAAGGGAGGACTTCCTGTTAGCCTTCCACTAGCATACAGAGTCAGGCTTTGTGGAGCCAAAGGCTTAAATGATTTGGGGTCCCTATTTAAGAAAAGGAACATATAATTACAACTACAAAATTAGATTGGAAAATGAATATTTGTTTAGAATGATAAAAAAGTCACTGAATTGCAAAATTTAAAAGGGCAATAAATACCATATTATAAAATCCAGAAAAATACCATAACATTTTTAATAATTAATGGGGCTTGATATACCTCCATGCCTACTTCTTTTTTATCTACATACTATATGAGTTAACTATTACTGGGAAATAACTCTAAAACATCATGCCTTAAAATAACACTGATTTAGTATTTCTCAGGATTCTGCAGTTTTGTGGTTCTACTGTGGGTCTCATCTGTGCTGACTCATGCAATTGCAATCAGATGGCAGCTAGAAAGGCTGAATTGTCTATCCAAGATGGCCTCATCCATATGTCTGGAGCCTTGATGCTGGCTGTCAGTTGAGTGTCTTTCTCCACATGATTTCTTATCACCTAGTCTAGTCTTCCTTCTCTTGTGAGGAACAACCCAAGAGATTGCAAATAGAAGCTGAAAGGCAGAAGTTGCAGTGTCACTTCCACTGCATTCTATTGGGGAAAAAAAGTTACAAGGCCAGTGAATATTCAAGAAGCGGGGAAATGGACTTCACCTCCTGGTTGAGGAGCTGTAAATTCACTTTGCTAAGAGATATGAAAACAAGGAGGTATGATGCTTTCGGAACCATTATTCTAAAAATCTACCACAATGCTTTTGATCACTTCTTAATACAGTAATGGTTTTCTAATATAATTTTCTATAGAAATAATTAAAAGCTAACTGTCTTCCTTCTAGCTGGTGATCAAAATGTATTTTTTATAATTGGTCACTTAGAATATTTCTTTCAGCTTTACAACTTGGGTAATATAGAAATTTGTAGGATAATCATCAAAGTTGGGAAAACCTCTATCAAGTTTCTTTCAGGGCATTCAAATTTTCTTGTTCAATTGTTGAATTTTTAATACTCTTTGAATTGACCATACTCATTATTCAATTTTCCTTCAATGTCTAATTCTGTGTTATATTAGGAATTCTGTGTCATCTTCAGAGACACCAGTATTTCATGTCAAGTCAACAAGAAATATAAACTTGTTTCTAATGTGTTCTGTAACACTTTCCTCTTCATTAATTTAATTATTAACAATTCAAAAGCTTATTCATTGCTTTTATTAGAAATTTATCTCTGACTCTCAAAGAGTGGCTCTGTATTTTCCTGTCACAACACCTAGTTGGTCAGCCCTATGGGTGATAGGATTACTTCTAGAGGACATTCTTACACTAAATGTAGCTTAAAATAACTACACTTAAAAGCAACAATGTTGAAAGTACCAACCAAAGCAATTAAAAGAAAGAAACAAAGGGCATCCAAATTGGAAAGGAAGACGTTAAATTAGCCCTATTTACATATGGCAAATCTTATATATAGAAAAACCTAAAGACTCCATAAAAAAAACTCTTAGAACTGATACACAAATTCAAAAGTCACAGGATACAAAATCAACATACAAAAATCATTTTTCTATACCAATAGTGAACTAGCAAAAAATGAAACCAAGAAAGCAATCCCTTTTATAATAGCCGCCAAAAAAAAATTACTTAGAAATAAATTTAACCAAGGAGGCGAAAGATCCCTATAATGAAAATTATAAAACTCTGATGAAAGGAATTGAAGAGGACATAAAACAAATGGAAAGATACTCTATGTTCATGGATTGGAATAATTAATATTGTTAAAATGATTATATTACCCAAAGTGATCTACAGATTCAATGCAATCCCCATCAAAATACCAATGACATTCTTCATGGAAATTTTTTTAAAAATCCTAAAATTTATATGGAACCACAACAGACCCTAAACAAGCAAAGCAATCCTCAGCAAAAAGAACAGAGCTGGAGGCATCACATTCCCTGAAATCAAAATATACTACAAAGCTATAGTAACCAAAATAGCATGATACTGGCATAAAACCAGACACAAAGATTCAGAATAGAGAACTCAGAAATAAATCCATATATTTACAGCTAACTGATTTTCAAGGTGCCAAGAACATACATTGGGGAAAGGACAGTCTCTTCAATAAATGGTGCTGGTAAACTGGATATCCATATACAGAAAAATGAAAATAGAAACCTATCTCCCACCATATATAAAAATTAATTCTAACTGGATTAAAGATCAAAATGAAAGACCTAAAACTATGAAACTACTAGAGGAAAACATAAGTGAAATATTCTAGGACATTGGTCTGGGAAAGATTTTATAGATAAGACCTCAAAAATGCAAGCAACAAAAGCAAAAATAGACAAATGGAATTACATCATACTAAAAGACTTCTGCACAGCAAAGGATACAGTCAACAGAGTGAAGAGACAATCTACAGAATGGGAGAAAATATTTGCAAACTATTCATTTAACAAGGGATTGATATTAATATTCAGAATTTACAAGAAAATCAACTCAACACTTAAAAACAAATAAGTTGATTTTTTAAATGAGCAAATGATCTGAATAGACATTTCTCAAAAGAAGACATACAAATGGCCAACAAGTATATGAAAGAATGCTCAACATCATTTGTCATCAGAGAAATGCAGATCAAAACTACAATTAGATACTATCTCGCCCCAGTTAAAATGACCTTCATCGAGAAGACAGGCAAGAACGAATGCTGGTGAGGATGTGGAGAAAGGGGAACACTCATATACTGTTGATGGGAATACAAATTAGTGAAACCACTCTGGAGAACAGTATGAGGATGCTCAAAACTAAAAATAGAGCTAGCATATGACCAGCAACCCCACTGCTGGGTATATATCCAAAGGAGGGGAAATCAGTATATCAAAAAGATATCTGCACTCCCATGTTTATTGCAACAATATTCCTAATAGCCAAGATATGGAACCAATCTAAGTGTCCACCAACAGATGAATGGATAATTGTGGTACATATACATGATAGAATATTATACAGCCCTTGCAAAAGAATGAACTTCTGCCATTTGCAACAAAATGGGTAGAACTGGAGTACATTATGATAAGTGAAATAAGCTAAGCACAGAAAGACAAATGTCGCATGTTCTCACTCATGTTAGGGAGCTAAATATTAAAAACAATTGATCTCATGGAGACACACAGTAAAATTATGGTTACCAGAGACTGGGAAGGGTATTGTGGAGAAGAAGATAAATTGGGAATGGTTAAGGGTGCAAAAACATAGTTAGATAGTTAGGTAGAATAAACAATATTTCATAGCACACCGAAGTGACTATAATCAACAATAAGTTAGGGTATACTTTAAAATAACTAAAAGAATATAATTTTAATGTTTATAACACAAAGAAATGATAAATGCCTGAAGTGATGGATACCCCAATTATCCTAATTTGATTAATTCATATTTTATGCCTGTATCAAAACATCAGATGTACCCTATAAAATTTTACAACTATTATGTACCCATATTAAAAATTGTTTTCATTTTTAAAAAAAGGAGATTAGGACACGGATAGTCACAGAAAAAAGCATGAAAAAAATGGAATGAAGCTAAAAGGCCATGTGAAGACAAAGGGAGAAGATGGCCATCTATAAGCCAAGCTGTGTGTTCCTCAGAAGAAACCAATTCTTCTGTCATTTTGGACTTCTAGTCCTCAGAACTGTGAGGAAATAAATTTCTGATGTTTAAGCCAAAAATAAAAATTAAAACAGCTAATACCAATTGTATAAAAATGGTTCCAAAACATATAAAAATATCAGAAACTACTTAGTTAATTACTTAATTGATTTTATGAGATTATTAATGATTTTGGAAGTCAAAACATAAAATTGCAAGAAAACAACATTTTATATTAATCATACCAATAAACATAGAAACAAGTCCTAAATAGATTATCAGCAAACCACAATCAATAATTATAAAAATTACATCATGTAGCAAACCAAATTCAACAGCACACCGAAAAAATAATTCATCATGACCTAAAGGTAGGCTTTATCATAGAGATGCAAGGATGGTTCAACATATGCAAATTTATAAATGTAATATACCATATAAATAAAAGCAAGAACAAAGACTATATGATTATCTCAATAGACGCAGAAAAAGCATCTGACAAAATTCAGCACACTTTTGTGATAAAAACTCTTAACAAAATAGGCATAGATGGGTCATACCTCAAAATTCCTAAAGCCATATACAATAAACCCACAGCCAACACCATACTGAATGGGGAAAAATTGAAAGCATTCCCATTTAGAACTGAAACCAGACAAGGTTGCCCACTATTTCCACTTCTATTCAACATAGGGCTGGAAGTCCTTGCCAGAACAATCAGACAAGAGACAGGAATCAAGGGCATCCAAATGGGGGCAGAAGAGGTCAAACTTTCACTCTTTGCTGACGATATGACATTATATCTAGAAAACGCCACAGATTCAACTAAGAGACTCCTGGAATTGATAAATAAATTCAATGAAGTCTCAGGATACAAAATCAATGCACATAAATCAGTGGCTTTCATATATGCCAATAACAATCAAGCCGAAAGTCAAATCAAAGAAGCAATATCTTCTACAATAGCATCAAAGAAAATTAAATACTTAGGAATATATTTAGCTAAGGAGGTGAGAAACCTATATAGGGAGAACTATGAAACACTGAGAAAAGAAATTGTAAACGGATAGAAAACTCTACCATGCTCATGGATTGGCAGAATCAATATTGTTAAAATGTCCATACTACCTAGAGTAATCTACAGAATCAATGTAATCTCTAACAAAATACCATCATCATTTTTCACAGATAGAGAAAAAAAAATTCTACACTTCATATGGAACCAGAGAAGACCCTGTATAGCCAAAGCAATCTTAAGCAAAAAGAACAAATTGGGAGGCATCAGTCTATCAGACTTCAAACTATACTACAAGGCTATAGTAACCAAAACATCATGGTACTGGCACAAGAACAGAGATAGGGATCTATGGAGCAGGACTGAGAACCCAGATATAAAGCCATCCTCCTATTGTTAGCTAATCTTTGACAAAGTAGATGCAAATATACACGGGGGAAAATAATCTCTACTCAATAAATGGTACTGGGAAAATTGGATAGCCAAATGCAGAAGATTGAAATTGGATTCTCTTAAACTCTCACAAAAATCAACTCACGATGGATAACAGACTTAAACCTAAGACGTGAAACCTTAAGAAGTCTAGAAGAAAATGTTGGGAAAACTCTTATAGACATAGGCCTAGGAAAAGAATTTATGAAGACCCCAAAATCAATCACAGTAACAACAAATATAAATAAATAGGACCTGATCAAATTAAAAAGCTTCTGCACTGCCAAGGACACTATCATTAGAGCAAATAGACAACCTACAGAATGGGAGAAAATATTTGCATGGTACACATCTGATAAAGGGCTGATAACAAGAATCTATATAGAACTTAAGAAAATGAACAAGAAAAAGTCAAATAACCCCATTAAAAAGTGGGCAAAGGACATGAACAGAAACTTTTCAAAAGAAGAATAATGGCCAGCAAACATATAAAAATGTGTTCTATATATCTAATCATCAGGGAAATGTAAATCAAAACCATAATGAGATATCACTTAACTCCACTGAGAATCGCTTTTATTAAAAAGTCCCAAAACAGCAAATGCTGGTGTGGATGCAGAGAGACAGGCACACTCTTACACTACTGGTGGGACTGCAAATTAGTATAACCTCTGTGGAAAGTAATTTGGAGATATCTCAAAGAACTCAAAATAGAAATACCATTTGATCCACAATCCCTCTACTAGGTATCTACCCAAAAGAAAAAAAGACATTTTACAATAAAGACATCTGCACTCAGATGTTTATGGCACACAATTCACAACTGCAAAGATGTGGAAACCACTCAAGTTTCCATTAATACATGAGTGGATTAATAAAATGTGGTATATGTATACCATGGAATATTACTCAACCATAAAAAACAATGGTGAACTAGAACGTCTTATATAATCCTGGGTGGAGCTAGAGCCCATTCTTCACAGTGAAATGTCATAAGAATGGGGAAAAAAGCACCACATGTACTTGCCATCAAATTGGTGTTAACTGATTAACACTTAGGTGCTCACACGCAAGTAATATTCATTGGATGCCAGGCAGGCGGGGGCAGGGAGAAGGGGATTGGCAAACTCATAACTAATGGGTATGAAGTGCACTGTATGGGGGAATGGGCACACTTGTAGCTCTGGCTTGGACGATGCAAAGGCAATATATGTAACCAAAATGCCTGTACCCCCATAGTATTCCGAAATTTAAAAGAATAAAATAAGTAAATAAATTGAAGGAAAAAAATTACATCATGAAAGGCTAATGTCAAGGTTTCAAGAATAAGTCCATATTAGAAAATTTGTGAACTAATTAATTCACTAAAAAACAAATTAGAGAAATATTTCATCAACAGTAGGTGTCGATATATCATTGAATAAAATACAGCAACTATTCGTGATAAATATTTTTGACAAAGTTAAATTTCCTAAATATAGCCACCAGACATCAATAACAAATATATGTATGGTGTAAGACACAAAGTTCTAGAATAATTTAAATTAAAGATAGGAGTAAAAATATTACCTCTTATCATGACAACATTGTGCTGAAGGTCCTAGCTATTGCAATAAGAGAAGAGAAAAATAAAGAGGGTGCATTTAGAAGTTAGAGTAAATGGAAAAATATCTATTATTCACGGATAATATGATATTTTTTAAAAAAAACAAGTCAAGATAATCAACTAACAATTAGAAATAAATATAAAATTCAGTAGTGGAACATAAATTGATGCTAACAGCTATCCATAGGGTTATGCTATTTTACTATAACTGTGCTTAGTACACCAAATGTTAGAATAGGGAGGGAAACATATTGAATTGATTTATAGGGTTGGTTTGTCAGTTGTATGTGGTTAAAAAACATTAGTTTAAAGATATTAAGGGATTGGTTGAAAATAGTTTAGATAATCATAAAAGATAGCTAGATTGGTAGAGAAAGTATATGAGCAAGCTGAAAGCTTGGGAAAAAATAGAGAAAATGTAGTATATGAGATTTCTATGGGGTTTCTAATCATAATGGGACTCATTGTGATAGAGGATACAATTTGTGTTGAAATGATGGAGTATTTGAATTTAATATGTTTAGCAGTCCTGGGCAATGAAAAATTTTGAGATAAATATCATTATGGGTGAACAAAATGGAATGACGCTGAATGAACTCAATGAATTTGAGAAGGACAGGAATTCTAAGTATAGGGTGTCCGGCATGTCAACTACATCGGCACAGAACTCAGTCAAGATTATGGTAAAGAGGCCTGAAGCATGAAAGAATGAGAGAATAAAACCATGAGTTACAGTAAAAAGAAGTTAAACATTGTTTAGCCAGATATCATGATGCTTAAAGACCTTTTTTGATTTAAAGAGTGTTATGGTTTAGAGGTAGAGTTACTATGTAATTTATCTTCCCAATGCAACACAGTAAATGATGGCACTATGAATAATTATACAGGGGCAATAGGCACCAACCAGGACTGTTCCAGGCAAATAGTACATATGTCTTTGTTTTGCAGCCTATGATAAAGATTGCTGATTATAGATGAATCAGTGACATTAAGATAGAGGCAGGACTGCTGCTGGTCTCACAATACCTGTATGTAAGTTTGAAAAAAGTGTCCTTTCCTCCTGGTGGATGCAGCCCATACCAGGGTATATGGATTTGCTTATTTTGTGCAGTAAGTAGTCTTCACAACCATATGCAACAGCCTTATATAGACATTTGTTTTAATAAAATTAAGGCAGAAAAGTGTTTTTGAAGATGTTTAGATTTCAGGGAAGAGAACTTGAATTTGAATCACTGACAAATGATAGCAGATATAGAAAGTATGACTGAAAGAGATGATTATAAATTCCCAAATGGAGCTTTGCCATGAAGTTCAGGTACAATAGAATGTTTTAAATTATCATTAGGCACCAATATTACTAATACCATACATTTTTAGCCTTTCTGCTAGCTTTTTCTTTCTACCTTATCTCAGTTACTCAACTTCCCTTACATTGCCATATAGAGGTTTCACCTTGGTATAATCTAGAATCTCTTTCTGATAGAAGGCTAACACTTATAAGTTATTCTTTTGGGCAAGAATATTTAAAGTGAAAATGATAGAGGTATGTTTTATGAATACCACAATTGACTCCTTGGTTTCTTTGTTAAATCACTTTATATTCTAAAATTAAAGTAAGGGCACAGTCTTTTAATCTAAAATATATGAAAATAAAATATCCTTAAGATGTGAAGTATCAATTTTTCCCTTCTTTTGAAAAAATATAGATAACTGTAAAAATTTCTATCCACAAGCCAGAGCCCTAGGAATCTTAATAAACATTGAGATCTGGATTTTATTTTTAGAATTTCCATTTAAACTTAAATGTACTAGATAATTGTCAACTATATCTTCAACATTATGTGGTGTAGATGTACTTTAAATGTGAATTTCCATTAAAGATATACAAATTAACTAAGAAAGTGAAATTCAATGCATAGATATCATTCCTTGCTTTTGTTTTTAAGGTACACCTCCTAAAAAGTCAGTTGAAAATCTCTAAGAACAGAGTTAGTTTCCTTAGTGAAACAAAATGTCCTGATGCTACTTCAAGAATAATATATAGCCTTGATTACTCTGTGTGTATTATATATATGTAGTTATGCCAATAAATAGATATAGTTTTGAGATGATAACAGCATCTTACCAGTTCTAGAATGTATAAAATATATCATGCAGTTTCTTGATTTAATGTACACATGAATAAAAAAAATAAAAGCAAAATATTTTTATATATAGATGAAAAGGAATGAAGGGACAAAGACAACAGCATATGCTTTGCTCAATCCTGCCACAATGGATAGCAGACACATTGAAAATATTTTTATTAGATTTTAAACCTGTTGATCGATGAGCTATTTTTAGTATTCTTTCTCTTGGAAATGTACTGGGTACACACACACATAATGCAACTCATTTCTCACATACAGAAACACTTAAAGTTGAATAAAAACAAAAAGTCTCTAATCTCATGGCATTTGGAAAACAGTGTATGAAAAACAAATTATAGTATGGATTTGCAGTAAAATAAAATGAAAGAAGTGTATTCCTTCATCTATTCTTCTTCAGCTTGTAGGAGATCTTAATTAAGAAGGTGGTAAAGAAAATGGAATGAGCCAGTTATAAAGCCAACAATTTCTAAAACATTTCATTTTTAAATATTCTAGTAATTTATTGATCTACATATTACCCCAGCACTCTTATATAACTTATAAATTTTGAAAGTTTGCCTTTGTGGCAAGTTAATGACAATGAGCTCAATCTCTTTCAATTTAGGAAAATCAGGTCAACTCAAAGTGGCCCGTACTTGTAACTTTGCATTCAGAAAGCTAGCAAGCTATTATAAAATGCAATGCTGCCTCTACAGTAACATGTTTAGAACCCTCCAATGCAACATTGCTAATAATAAGATTTTGAAAGCAATTTTAGCCCACAAAGTCAAGCAATAATGAGCTATGGGATTGATTTTACTTCACTGAGGGTGAATTAATGTGTCATTTCTTTGGATTTCTGAGATAACAGATTTATTTTACTTTTTAAAGCAGTGAAGTCAACTTTAATTTTGAATTACTGGAACTATTTTAACATGTCAGGTTAATGTTCTGTAGTTCCTAACAGTATAGCTTCTATTGGCCAAATGCACTATTTTAACCTATTATTGTTTTAAAAAAAATGCTCCTTGTGATAGGGGATGTGGGCAAGTTCCACTTTCTAGGCTAAACTTATAGCAATTATTTAGTCTTCTGGTAATAAGGACAGATATTAATCATGTGTTTCCCACTATAGAGGGAAATAAGAAATCATTTCTATATTTAGGAATATTAATTTCAAAAGATTAAAAAAACACATTGTCAGTAATTAGTGCCATCTAGTGCTGAACACATGGCAATGACAAAGGATGGGTGAAATGCTATTACAAACAGGAAACATACAGAGTACAGAGCCACCTAGTGATTATTTCAGCACTTCAAAATAGTCATATCCGTTAGGATAGATGAATTCTAAGTATTAGATGTTCTACACATCTAAAATATTTTCAGTTTTTAGATGGTATCAAATTTTATTTCATCCCATGAGTCTTGACTGTCTAAAACAAAGGTCAGCAAACTGCCCTGCAGGCCAAATTCAGCTTGCTGCCTGTTTTTGTATAGTGATGAGCTAACAATGGTTTTTACATTTTTATATAGTTGAAAAATTCAAAAGAATAATAACATTTTGTGACATATGAAAATTCTACGAAATTCTAATTTCATTGTTCATAAGTAATATTTAATTAAAATACAACCATGCTCATTTGTTTACATGTTGTGGTTGCTTTGGAGTTACAATGAAAGAGTTAAAAAGCTGTAACTCTATATGGCCCAGAAAGCCTAAAATATTTACCATCTGGACCTTTACAAAAAAGGTTCGTTGATCTCTGCTCTAAAATATGTTGCAATTTGAAAAACACGTCAAGAAATAATATATGCATATATTATATTTAGGATGTATAATGTGAAATGTGATAAACAAAATGACGTCACTCTGGTTCAGAGCTCTAAAAGGGAGTCAGGAAGCTATTCTAAGGA
The DNA here is from genome assembly GCA_963575035.1 of Avahi laniger. Taxonomy (NCBI): domain Eukaryota; kingdom Metazoa; phylum Chordata; class Mammalia; order Primates; family Indriidae; genus Avahi; species Avahi laniger. The sequence continues at coordinate 8,870 of CAUYSK010059636.1, read as the reverse complement.
CTGCCTGCATTGCTTACATTAAAAAAAAAACAAAAACCCAGGAACTTGCCTTAAGCCTTTGAACTGGGCGAAATTGCAATGACCACAACATCCTGGAAAACAATTGAATTTCACCAGTGTTGCAACTCCTGAACAGCAACAACCAATGAACTATGAACTCTTGTACTAAGCCAGCCACCTCCACCAATGATAATTCCTTTAAAACAATTTGTGTGATCACCTTCAGTTTCCTTTTAAAAACTCCTACCCTCCTGTCTCTCTTCTGAACACAATTTGGCTTCTATCCAAATCTGTGTCTTCTCAATTGCCATTCCTAAGACCCCAATACACACCGTGTTTTACTGCTTTGTAGTCTGGTCTTTTGACTCTTCTTGGTTGATAGTGACATATGTGCTTACATAGCTGTGTAAATCTATAGCCCTATTTCAAGTTTCTTTAATATATCTATTATTTGTTTCATTTATTCCCTTCCAATTAAATATCACATTCCATAAATACATATGATTCTTTGTACAGCTTCACGCTCAGAGAGTCTATGGTACAGGCTTCAATTTTGGGCTCCATTATTCTCTTTGCCACTTTATTCATTGATGGTTTGTGCCTTGTCCTGAGTACACAAAGCCTCCAAGACATTCCTGTGATCCATAGTTCTGCACTGCACTGTGCAAGAGTGCTTCACACCATCCAGATGATTTCTTTACAAAGGCTCTGCAGGGGTGAGTTGTAAATCATTGCTTCGTATTTCCAAAGGGTTAACAAAAGGGATAGAAGTTCTATTAGCATTACATGAGAAGAGGCCATCCCCCATCTTCCCTGTCTGGAGATTTTGACAGGATGATGTCTGTATAAAACGAAAACAGGCCCAAAAGGAAGATAAAGATGCCAATGGTGAAAGTTACAAAATTCCAACAAAATTATTCTAAGAAACACACAGGTATTACGGCTGCCTTTCACATGTGAGAAGGAAAGGACAGAAAATTGTAGGAGGAAGATGAATTAATGTATTTTTGCTGCTGTGGACATTAGGCTGCTATTAACATGATTGTGAAAAAATGATTTTGAAACATTTTTTATATTTGTCTGATATTTATCTTCTCAGACTTCCTTGACACACAGAATTCACTTATAATTTGATTTGTAAAACACTGAGATACAACAAAATACATTTTAAGATGTACTGTTTTTGAAGATTATCATTTAAATTTTTATTCCTTCTTGCATTTTACAACCTTAAATGTACTAATGTCTATACTATGTAAAGATAATACAAAGAAGCAATTACTATATAAATAGAATACAGAAATTTTATACAAGTACTCCAACCCCTGTGGCCCAATAGAAGAGGTTCCTCATCAATATTTTTGTCAATACCTATTGAGAAACATAAATGATTGGGGTTCTAATTTCTCCACATCCTGGCCAATACTTACCTTTTGTTTTTTTTATTGTTTGTTTGTTTGTTTTAATAATTGCCATCTTAAAAGGTATGAAGTGATTTCTCATTGTGGTTTTGATTTATATTTCTCTGATTTATAGTGTAAATATTTCATGTAATCTGAAAGCTGTAGCTCTGAAATATGAGTATTGATATAAATATTATATAAGGAAACTAAAATAAGAATGATTAAATTATCGGTACAACCTAAAACATGTTGTAGGTGGTACAGCTATATTTTGAATCAAATTCATTCTTTTAAAATAATAAATTCAGTGCTTAGTACCAGTCAAGGTTTAATAATATATCTATTATATTATTAATTTTGTAACATGTTATAATAAAACCAAATTTTTATTACAAAAAAATGAAATGATATGGTTATGTTAGAGAATGGTGTTACAGTGGTGCTGAGCCAGGGACCTAGAATTACCCTGATCCTTTCTGGCCCAGCAAGATCTTCCCTATTACCTTCCCATGGAAGATACATAAAAGGCACAGGAAAAAAAGAACCCTAATTATTTCATAAACCTAATTATTCCCTAAACCTCAAAATAAATCATTGCAAAGCAATCTAGATAATCTAACAGGCTCAATAATCCTTTGGTATAGAGGAAAGTTACATAGAGCCCAGAATCAAAGCAGGCTAAGTGACCTTCAGGTTTTTAAGGCCCTACATCAAAAGTTTTTATTTACTATTTCAATTAGACAAAAGGATACACCCAAATTTCATTTTAAATCTTGGCCTTTAGACCCCATTTCTGTGAACAAGACACATGAAAGGAGAAAAAAGGTAAAACCAAACCATGTGTGTGAGGAAAAAGAGCGTGGGAAAGGGAGAAAAAGATCAAGTTCACGTGAGAAGGCCCTTTAAGTACTTAAAACACTAAATCCAATCAAGGATCCACCCACTAGATGAGGACCCTTGCACATTGAATGCATAAATTTTTTTCTTGATCATAATTCTTTATTGAAGAAGGAATAACAAAGAAAAGGAGACCTGGAATGTTTCATAAAGACCAAGAGTAATTTACTAATGGGGAAGTTGTCTATTTATTTAATATTTGGAGTTCTACTTTTATTATTTTTTTAATTAAGAAGGGAAAGTTTACAAGCCAAAAACTTTGTAAAAAGCCAAGTTATAACTCAAATATAATAATGATAAATAAAATATTCATGGACTCAGAAAATATAACACATAAATTACTTTAAAAATCACATGAAGATGTAGGAGTTCTATTTTTATTGATTCATATTCTACCTCTGTTTTCTTTCTAACTTCCTCTCAGTTCTATCTCTGTCTTCTGGAAGTATACAGATAAAGTCAATGCAACACATTTGTTCATGAAGCTGCTGGGATTACAAGATTTACCCTTTATCACATCAGATGGAAAATTGGATTGCTACTCCCTCCCCACACACATACACACAGAGGCAGCAAAAGGTAACAGATGAATGCATGAAGAACCCTTACTTTATGGATATGACCCCAAAAGCACAGTCAACAAAAGCAAAAATAAAAAAATGGGATTACATTAAACTAAAAATTTCTGTGCAGCAAAGGAAACAATCAATAGAGTGAAGAGACAATTTAAAGAATGGGAAAAATATTTGCAAACTATATATCTGATAAGAGGCTAATATCCAAAATATATGAGAAACTCAATTCAATAACAAGAAAAAACAATTTTAAAAATGAACAAAAATTTCTCAAAAGAAGGCATATAATGGCCAACAGATATGAACAAATTAACAACATCACTAATTATCAGGGAAATACAAATAAAATCACAGTGATGTATCACCTCACACCTGTTAGAATGGCTATTATTAGAAAGGTGAAAGATTAGTGTTGGGAGAATATGAAGAAAAATAAACCATTGTATACTGTTGGTGGGAATGTAAATAGTATAGCCATTATGGAAAACAGTATGGAGGTTCCTCAAAAAATTAAAAATATTAATAGAACTACCACATGATCCAGCAATTTCACTACTGAGTATATATCCAAAGGAAATGAAAATCAGTATGGTGAAGAGATATCTTCACTCCCAGGTGCACTGCAGTATTATTCACAATAGTCAAGACATGGAATCAACTTAAATGTCCATCAACAGAGGAGTGGATAAAGAAAATGGGGTATACACAATGGAATAGTATTCAGCCTTAAAAAAGAAGAAATCCTGTGATTTACAACAACATGGATGAGTGTGGAGTACATTACGTTAAGTAAAATAAGCCAGACACAGAAAGACAAATATGGGATGACCTCACTTATATGTGTAATCTAAGAAAGCTGAACTCACAGAAGCAGAAAGTAGAATGGTGGTTACTAGAGGGAGGTAGGACTGGGAAGATATTGGTTAAAAGATACAAAATTTCAGTGAGAAGGAATAAGTTTAAGAGATCTATTGTGCTACATGGTGACTATAGTTAATAATAGTGTATTGTATTTTTGAAAATTGCTAAGTAGGTTTTAAGTGTTCTCACCACAAAAAGATTAATTATGTGAGGTAATGGATATGTTAATTAGCTTGATTTAGCCATTCTACAATGTATACATATATCAAAACATCATGTTATATACCATAAACATATGTAATTTTTATTTATTAACTAAAAAATTTTTTAAAAATAAAAAACCCAAAATACAACATTTGCTTTAATATTTACCTATGTAGGGGTTACCTTTACCACCATTCCTAATTTCTTCATACAGCTTTAGGTTATAGTCTAATTTTCTTTTATTTCAGCCTGAACAACTTCCTTGAGCATTTCTCATAGGTCAGGTCTATTAGCAATAAACTGCCATGTCTTTGTTTATATGGGAATGCCTTAATTTCTCCTTTATTTTTGAAGGATAGTTTTACTGATAGAGAATTCTTAGTTGACATGATTTTTTAAAATTTTAATTTTTAAGTATGTCACCCACTTACTGCAGGTACGCATGGTTTCTGCTGAGAAATGAGCTATTAATGTTATTGAAGATCAGTTATATGTCATAAGTCACTTCTTGCTGTTTCCAAATTCTCTTCCTTTTTGGCTTTTGACAATTTGATTATGTCTTATTATGGATCTTTTTTATATTATTCTATTTGGAATTTGTTGAGCATTTTGGATTAGTGGGTTATGTTTTTTATCAAATTTAGTTAGTTTTCAGACATTATTTCCTCAAATATTCTTTCTTCTCCTTTCTCTCTCTCCTCTTTTTCTGAGATTCCCATAGTCTCTGTTCAAATTTCTTCATACTTTTTTCCTTCCTGTTCCTTGGATTGGTTAATCTCAATTGCCTCATATTCAATTTCGCAGATTCTTTTTTCTGCCTCCTCAAATCTGTTGTTGAACTTTTCTAGTGAATTTTCATTTCAGTTATTGTATTTTTCAGCTCCAAAATTTCTATTTGATTTTTTTAAATTTCCATATTGTTATTGATACTCTCTATTCAGTGAGCCATCATTCTCCTGGTTTCCTTTATTTGTACATATTAATATTTTCCTTTAGCTCTTTGAGCACATTTAAGATAGATAGTTGATTTGAAGTCTTTGACTAGTAAGTCCAATGTCTGTGTTTCCTCAGAGACAATTTCTATTAATTTCTTATTTTCCTGTGAGTGAACCATACTTTTGTTTCTTTGTGTGCCTCATAATTTTTTGTTAAGCATACTTTTTTAATATTATAATGTGATTACTCTAGAAATCAGATTCTAGTCCCTTTCCAGGGTTTGTTGTTACTTCTTATAGGTGGTGTTTGTTTTTTTTAGTGATTTTTCTAAACTACTTTTTTAAAAGATTGTATTATTTTAAATTTGTGGTTTTTGAAGTCTCTGTTCTATTAGATTTTTGATCAGCTAATAATTTTACATGTATTTCCTTAAACATCTGTAGCCAAAAAATATATACTCTTCCAGTTTTTGCATATTGGCTCTGTGTTGGAGTGACCACTTCAATGATTAGCCAGGCCATTTATAACTCTGCCTTAGGCTTCACGTTGTGTTTTCATGGAGCCCGAGTGTCAGCTAAAGATGATGGACATATTTGAAACTCGGATTGGGGGGGTGCAGGGAGGGTAAGGGCAACATATATAACCTAAACCTCTGTATCCCCATAATATGCTGAAATAAAAAAAAAAAGATGATAGGCTAGGTTTTTGGCAAATATTTTTTTTTTGAGACAGAGTCTCACTCTTTTGCCCGGGCTAAAGTGAGTGCCATGGCATTAGCCTAACTCACAGAAACCTCAAACTCCTGGGCTCAAGTGATCCTTCTGCCTCAGCCTCCCGAGTAGCTGGGATTACAGGCATGCGCCACCATGCCCGGCTAATTTTTTCTACTTTTAGTTGTTTGGCCAATTTCTTTCTATTTTTAGTAGAGACGGGGTCTCGCTCTTGCTCAGGCTGGTCTCGAACTCCTGAGCTCAAACGATCCGCCCGCCTCGGCCTCCCAGAGTGCTAGGATTACAGGCATGAGCCACCGCGCCCGGCCTGCAAATATTTTTTTGAACATGCACCCAGCACTGAGCAGGTCTTTGACTGTTTACATTCCCCAGTACAGGTGGAACCTATTCAAAGCCATTATTTTCCCATGTATCTCCCTCACCAGTCTCCTCCTTTCTAGGCTTTTTGGTCTGTCTTCTGCTTGCCCCATCTGTTATCCCTCATGTCAGGCGGATGTGGCCTTTAAATGTTTTTGATAAATGCCTACTGGGAAGCCAATCCAGCCCTAAGAAAACTCCATGGTGGGCAAAAACAAAAGAAAGTTCCTGAGTTGATCCCTCAGGGAGCCTTCAGATGGGACAAAATACCAATTATTTGAGAAAAAGGTATGTATTGACCTCTCTGTCGCCTGTAAGCCACACCCATAACCACTAGTACTGCAGGGCTAAAGGAACCTCAGACATTTTCCTTTGTTGTCAACATTATTTTTTCAAACTTTTATAATATATATATATATATGATTTTGTTAGTTGTGAAATGTCTACCTTCTCTTCTAGGCTTTAATTCCATGAAGATGAACTATAATGTAAATGATCACTCAATAGTTTCAACAGTACCCAGAAAATAATAGGTGCTCAATAAGTGTTTGCTAATCAAGTTCTCTCTATTTAAGGTGGAAGAATTAAAACCCTGAAAGTTTAATGTGATTTGCAGTGGCTCACTCAGCTACTCAGCAGAGAAACATAGCTGAAGCCCCAGAACATCCACAAAAAATCTTCTGTTGTTTCTTTACTACTTCGGATTTTAATCTTGCCTTGCTACCTTGACTTGCCCTTGAGCATACAGACCATGTGTTGAAATTCTAGGATATTGTATTCCCTCATGTGTCCAAATTTAATCCCAGTGCTTTGCTCATAGTCTCAAAAGAGGTCTTTAAGAGAAATATATGGGCTACTTTATTCTAAAAAATGTGCTGTTAAGAAATGCTTTATGAAAAAATATTTCATGATCAATTCCAACTGCTATACAGAAAACTAGCCAACCATCATTTTTTCTTGTCCTAAATCTCCCAGATTCCTACGTATTTCAAGGCTAGGTAGAGATTATAGGGTAACAATTTCTGTCTACTGCTTTGCTAGTTCACCCAAAGGGATATCTATGTCTGTAATTTAATTAGATAGCTTTCAGCTTTTGGAAATTCAGTAAGATGAAACCTTTCCAGTAAATATTATCATGTGACAACATATATCACCCCGAGAGGACGAAAAGTATAAACGTGAACCATATGATGCTAAGGAACAAAGTGAACCACACAGATCTGCTAAATTTGATATAATAAAGAGGAACATCATTCATTTTTTATTGTATATAATACTTTGATAATATTATTCTTAAATACTAATCCTTATTCAATACCCTCAGGCCTTGCTGAAATCCTCTACAGGAGCAATTTTCACTGACTGTGGGCAACAGTTCAGTCACCAGTGGGCAAGAGCATAAAAATGATAAACAAAATCCCTCATGTCTTAGCCAGGGAAACAATAAATAGCTTTAGCATAATTAACAGGCTGCTCAACAAGTGTTCTGAACTCCCCAAGTAGGGATTTAAATACAAATATGCACCAGTGTGTTCACAGAGGATGAAAAGCACAGATGGAAGAGAGAACCAAGATAAAACCATGCAGGCTCCCCAAAATTCAACAAGGGGCTTAGTACACAGTAATCGTATCAATCTGTGCCAGTCAAATACTAATACTACCTTGGAAGTCAGCTTAGATTCAGCCAATAATTGTACACACTCGTGTAAAAAGGAAAGTCTTTTTTTTTTTTTAAAGGAAAGTCTTAATGCAGGTGATGAGAAGACAGTATAGAAAGAAAAGACAAAAACTTTTACGGCCAGCACTCTATGTTTTAAACAAAACATACAATGTCTGATGTTATATGTAAAATTTACTTTTTGTTTCTGATAATTGTTTTTCATTCATAGAACTTTAAAAAATATGGTGTATCTAATTCTAAACCTTTAAAATTTATGTTACAAAATTTACTGCAGTGTCCTAATAACTCAGCACTTTGGAGTAACAAATTATCAGAATGCACCATGTTTAAAAAGATAAATCAGAATTTAATAGTTAAGAGACAAAGTGTTTTCAAATAAGGTGGCCAAGTCACTAACTAATAGAAACATTTGTATACACAGCAATGATTTATAACAGGACTCTCTGTCAGAGTGTATAAATCCAGCAGAAGAGTTTGCATCTATTAACTGCGACTTTTGATCCATTGTTTATAAATCAAAAAGTTAATGAAGAGTCAGGGGTCTATAAATTCAGACAGTAAATTAGAAATTTGTATAACTTTTGATTTATAAATGGGTAGCTTTAAGAATTACATATAGAAATAGACAGAAAAAGAAACTGCATTTAAAATCAAATGAAGGTTAGCATTTATAAATCACAGTTATAAATAAAAGGATAATTAAGTTTACAACACCAACCAATACCAACTTAGCCAGTTCTAAAACTCTGCATTTCATAAGACCAAAACAGGGATGTGTCCAGCAGAATGCCAATACTCACCAAATTCAGTGAGAGAATTAGCTTGTTCTTATTCAACTAATTCTAATAGAAAACAATTTTTTTAAATATAGTATTTACATTATGATATATTTTATTCTACAAAAAAGGACAGAAAGTAGTTAAATGGCAAACCATAACCTAAAAAGGTTGTATCTAGTAATAGACATGAAGTTTAAAGATCCTCCCTTTCCCTTAGGATACATCGTTAAAAAAAAACATAATATGTAGGACAGTTCTCTTGAGTTATACTTTGCTTCATAACTTCTTCTCACAATGGAATCCATGACAAGCACATGTCATTTCAAGGGAAGGTTGTTCGGCCCTCATGTGGCCATTTCACACAAGCCCCAGGCTGTGACACTGAAGCAGATGAGCTCGAGGGACCCTCACATGACCTTCTGTTTGTCTATTCCCAAATCTCTCCT